>SNQJ01S0072772.1:38534-49575 GCA_010110895.2 Picea sitchensis | reverse complement strand
GGAGTGGGAGTTTTGAGCAGGTATATGTCAAAACCAGGGAAGGAGCATTGGACAACAATAAAAAGGGTTTTCAGGTATTTGCGTGGCACCGCTAGTTATGGATTGTGCTACCAAGGAAGAATGAGATTGGACAAAGTGTTGGATTTACATGGATTTGTGGATGTAGAATGGGCTAGAGATTTGGATCGTAGGAGATCTACAAGCGAGTATGTGTTTAACCTGTTTGGAGGAGCAAAAAGTTGGATGAGCAAAAGATAGGTTGTGGCACTTTCAACTACAGAAGTTGAATACATGGCAACCACTCATGTAAATAAGGAAGAAATATGGTTACAAAGATTGTGTTAAGGTATTGGGTTGGTAAAACAAGCTGTAAGGATACATTTTGACATGGGAGTTTGAGAATTGTTTTTCCTTAGGAAATGTGTTGCATTTTTTCGTTGATTTTTGTGTTGCCTTGATTTTCATGTCCATTGTTGGGCGATTTTTCGGCACATGGTTTTTTGTCGATGGTTTTCTATTTCCAGTTAAGGAATTAGGGTTGTTGAATCATCTAGGTCATTGGGTTATGGTTTTAGATGTTGCTGGCTCCTATATGTATATTTTATTGTAAACAATATATCACTATGAATGAATATAGAATATGCTGGTTTCCCTGGTTTGGGTTTCCAAGGAAAAATCTTTGTGTAATGTTTTTATTTTCCATCGTGTCTTTTATGTTCTTTTACTGAAAACATGTACAAGGTTAAAATATACAGTATCCATATAAAATTTGACCTCTCGATCGACTGAACACAGGAGATGTGTGATGAACCATCAATGCTTGATGTTGCAACAATGAGAAGGGGCTAACCCTCCTTCTTTGAATTGCATAGGGAACTCATTGTTCTGACCAAGTGGTGCATGCAAAATCACTCAATTTATACTAGGTGGAATAGTTGYGATATAAAAAGGCTTGATCCTGATTAGCATGACCTTCATAATGGAATGGGTTCCTTGCTTGTGATTAGCCACATTAACATCTAAAAATAACACATGGTTAAAGTCTCGAAACTTTTGTCAGTCCACCTAATATCATGGTAAAMTTTATTTGTATCTAGTCACATCACTTTCCATAGCTATAKCAACCTATTGAAGGGATGTAATTGCACCTTCAGATCCCAAATTTTATACTAAACCACCCTTTAGCATTCTAGGAAATTTTGGGAAATTCCAGGCTTGTTTTCAAGCCACTTGGGGCACTAATAACTTGTTTTTCATAACTTCCATCCATATTAAATGGCATGGTTGTATCTTTACTAAGCCATTATTTACTCTTATATTTGAATATTCGTGCACAATCCATTCATTGAACAATTATTTTGGACCCCGAGAACCAATTTAGAACATTTTCTGAAGGCCATAAGGAAGCAAACAACTTGTTCTCTTTTATTAGTTTTCTAGTCCAAAATCAATGATCTTTTTTCTCACCCCTTGCCCACAAAAATCACCTTAGGCCTTTTTGATCATCTAGATAGGTAAGGGAGGACAATAACCAAGCGAGGTGGTCCTAAGAAGGCTTTCACACAAGTCCCTCACCTTTCCTTCTTCCTCTTTCACCGTCCTAGACATAAGGACCATTTGAGGTGTGGGTCGTCTCCACCTCTTACTGAGATACCAAAGAGATTGTAACCAAATTCACCACTGGATAGGTGGGATCCATCTCAATGGATGTATTTTTCTTATAACACCTTCCAGATGTCATAACCTTTGATATCTTAACAAAATCTCTGAAGATGTTTTCAATGCCTTCCAAAATGCCCTTCTCCCATAATTCCTATGGTAATGAATATAGTCTAATCTATACCGATTCTTCAGTAAATTTATCCTTACCTAGATTGAAGCGCTCTATCCAATAACTCAAGTGAATCCCCATAGAGTTGAGGAAATAGGGGCCTTCTCTAAAAGTCCTTTCCCTATCCTCTACACAAGTGAAAATTGTGGTGAAGAATCCCTTCGAGCCTAGCTTCAGATCAACTTATTCTTTGGGCCTCCATTAGGAATTAATTCACCCCATTAAAGCTTTATCAAAAGGACAAAGACCCATGAACTTGTCGAAAATAACATGGTATTTCATAAATTGTATGTAGTTTCTTAAGTTGGTCAACGTAACCTTGTACCTTGGATTTTCTGCCAGTTTGGGTAGACAACCTTTCTGCCTTTGAATTTTTTGGGTCAAATTGGTCCCATTCACTACCTCTGATGCTAGATCCCCCACATGGCCTTTCCCTGTCACTCCCATTTCCACATAAGGAATACTTGACAGGATCATGCCCGTGAATGTATATTTTGTTTGGTGGATGCTAGTTATGTCTTTGTCTTTCTATAGGAAAGAGACCCTTTCCACCATCGCCATCTACTAGGGCTTGCAAAAAAAATCCAAAATTAATCTACCAAACTTGTGAACCCTAACCCATTTAGGTGAATAATTAATAATTAAAAGAACAATTAATAAATTATAGTGCATTGAATTAAAAATTTAATGGTATTACATAAAACATAAAATGTAAATGTTTTAGTAAAAAAATTACGCTCTCCAAAAAGGTGAAATTTGTTGAAATCAATCAATAGAATAGGGTAAACCTCATGATCAAGGATGATACCTAGGTTAAATCCTAGATTCTTCAGGGCACAAATCCATGTCAACAACTCATGAATCAAAAAATGACTCACTAAGAGAAAACATGTCTCAAAGTGAGATTTGAACCTAGGGGGGTGTGTAACAGGATTTATTCACAACCACTTGAGCTAACCCCATGCATACATACATACATACATACATACATACATATTCTTATTTTCAACTTCGAAATGCTAACGAACAACTAACAATTCTTACTTCTCTTTTTTAACTAAAGATAAAAGGGTTTAGTCTTATAATATTAACAAGAGAGATAAATGAATTCAATAACCAATATATTTTACTAGTTTTAACAATGAGATTCAAATTTGGTTCATACGAAAGCATATGCAATGAATTAATCATTAATGCCACTACTAACCAACAATATTACCATTTTATAGTGTAGAATCCAACAAATCAACTTTAATAATAATAAACAAAATGCAACCTAAAAGTGAATTACAATTAGTTAACCTGTTGAAGAGAGAACTTAACATTCATTAAATCATTTGAAAGAAAACATATTTCTTATGAAAAATTGTCACTGAGATACAATAATCCTATCTAATATGTTGCAATAATACAATAATGTAAGAATGGAATATTTCAAGGTTTCCCTAGGTGTTTTTAGACATAAGAGGCTCAAATGAATAATTAATCATTAAAATAATAATTAATAAATTATAGCGCATTGAATAAAAAATTGAATGGTATTACATAAAACATTAAATGTAAATGTTTTTAATAAAACATTCATGCTCTCCAAAAATGTGACATCTATTCAAATTGATTGATATCATGAGGCAAAACTCCCGATCACTTTCCCTAATTTCGAGGATGATACCGAGGGTAAATTATAGTTTCTTAAGGGTACAAAACTAGGTTAACAACTCATTAATATATCATATATAGTTAATCAACAATCAAATCACTAAGAACAAACATGTCACAACGTGGGATTTGAACCTAGGCGGGGAATGTAGCAACTTTTCCTCGCAACCACTTGAGATACACCCAATTGACTATATATCCACAAGGGTTAGCTCAAGTGGTTTGACTTGCCATGTTGAAGTCATGTTGGTTGTAAGGCTCTTGCCATTCTTTACTAACAATATTGGAACTTATTCTTATTGCCAACTAATAATCACTATCTAATAACCAACAATTCTTGTTGTTCTTTTAGTCTTATTATATCAACAAGAGAAATACATGAATTCAATAACCAACATTATTTTACTAGGTTGAACAACGCGATTCAGATTTGGTTCATACAAAAGAATAATCAATGAATTAACCATTAATGCCACTACTAATCAACAAGATTACCATTTTGTAGTGTAGAATCCAACAAATCAACTTTAGTAATAATCAATAGAATGCAACCTAAAAGTGAATTATAATTAGTGAACTTGCTGATGAGAGAGATAAAAACATATTTCTTATGAAAAAATGTCATTTACATACAATAATACTATCAAATAGGTTGCAGGAATACTTGGAAGTTGCAATATAATATTGAATTATAGAATAATGTGGCAACACATGCTAGCTTCCATGAAGCAATAACCAACAATCAACAATATAGTTGGGAAATGGTTTTGGGGAAAAAAATCTCCTTGCAACCAAAATTTCAATTAAATATTGAGATCCCACGAGCCCTCAATCACTAAGGATGTTCTAGATAACAATCAACATCTCCCCTCATAACTCCAAGTCTCATGCATTTCTCACAAATCCCTCCTCAACTCCCTCCATCAACCAAAAGTCTACCTCAAGAAGCAAGGAGAAAAAAAATAGCAGAAAGAAAATGAAACCCCCAAATTGACTCTCCAATTCATGTGCACAATTCAACCATACAAATTATATTTTATCTATATAGATGTCTCCACTTTACATCCACATGAAATCCCATGCACTAATCCCCCCTTTTTACTTTTAATTAATCTTCCATTAAGTGTTCACATTTTATTAGTACTTTTTAATTTATAAATAACTTGTTTTATTTTATTCTCATGCAAGGACTAAATTTCACTAGGCGTGCATAACCATCACCCAAAATTCACCTATTGATACACTAGTACTATTGTGTAGATGAGAGGGATTTACTCATGTGGCCATCATGAGTAAACCTCACACCTACACTATTAAACAAGCACAAATAACCTTATACTTCTACATGCTATTGATTATGTTCCTGAATGCCCAATATGAAACATGCACATACAATCATGAATCAAATCGATTCACTCACAAGTGTTTACATTCTTCCTTTCACTGCCACCATCCTCCAAAATAATACCAATCTTAACCTACAAAACATCCCCTAAGACCTTTAATGGTTCCACTTGCCACAACACAAGTCCATTTATTGCAACTAGTATATGAGTCACCCATTGTGGTGTGACTACAATATGTATCTAAGATCCACATCATAGATCCAAGGGTCTATGAGTGTAAATCCCACCAACTCACTGAATTTCAACATATGGGTTCTCTAACCTTCCCATCCTCAGCTAAGCTCTTTGTCCCTAGGCCTCATATGGATAATATTGTCCCCCACAAGAAATCTAGTAGGTACACTAACTTCGAAGCATCTTAGAAGATTGGTCCAAATTCCTTTCACAACTCAAACTAGGTACTCAACCCTAAGTGTCAAAATTCCATCCATAACTCCTCTGACAAGTATAACTCCAACCATCTTATACATTCAACATACAAAGAGGTAAACGAAACACTCGTATAGCGTTAGTGATTGAGTTTGTCAACAACCCATAAGATGTTTCTTATGTAGATATATTTCCTTTGTGGTTATGGGCCTGCATGATATATTTAATGAATTGGTCCTCTGGGCCCACGGAGTGGCTCTCCTAGCTAGCTCCATCTCACATCATAAAACCAAAACATTGGTTATAACATGTATAAGATCCCTTGCCACCTTGTGGCCAAACTATAACTAGCATGAGATCACATGCTAACAATTGCATGTCATCATTAATAACATAACATCAACACAAGTAGAATAGAACCACATGCTACTAACCGCATGTCATCATCAATAACATAACCTCAACATGAGTAGAATAGGACCACATGTTGTCAATTGCATATCATCATTAGTAACATAGCATTGACATGAGTAGAATAGAAGTGCATACTATTAACCACATGCCATCATCAATAACATAACATCAACATGATTAGAATAAAACCACATGCTATTGACCACATATAATCATCAATAACAAAACATCATCATAAGAAGTATAAAACCATGCAACATTATGAAAAACTTCTATCATGATAATCAACATATCACATAAAATTTGTGGAAACACAATGACTCCTAATTCATGAACATATACGCAAATGAGAACAAAAATGTCACATCTAATTCCATGGTAAAGGCCATCCACAAAATATCAATTTAGTATCTCAGTTAGTTCATGCAAGATTTAGTAGTCTTCACTAACTATAATGAAGACGAGGCACTACATATTCCCCCTCTTTAGGAAACTTCACCCCGAAGTTATGATATGTATCGGGTTCTTTCCAACTTATAGCCAAACTGGAACTAGCATAAAAACACATGTTGTTAACCACATGCCATCAAAAGTGACATAATAACATCATCATAAGTAGAAAAAACTACATGCTAACATTTGCATGTCATCATGAATAACATAACATCATCATAACTAAAATAAATCACATGCTAACAACCACATTATGCTATAGGTAACACAACATCCTTATTCTCGATCAATACTTAGCGTCTACTAAATTCCAATAGGATTATAATTTATCCAACACATGTTCAAGGATTATTCCATTATGCACCTACACAATTATAATCCATCCATCTTGATATTTGCATTATGTAATACCCGAAAGAGCCCCCTTTTCAACACATCACATTATCGACTTTCCCAAAACATTAGTCCAATGCCTAGATCAATTCCTCATGGCAACATGCCATTTGTTACATTCTCAATTCACTAATTGTCTTAACCCACTCCATGATCTCAAAAGTATGTTACCTATTAAATTCACTATGAGGAGGTATTCGACCTAGATTCATCTTTATTTACTGAAATCTTTGAGTCTCATTATAAAAGTATTACCTATATCATTTAGAATCCCCTTTAAATTACTAGACATTGAATCCATATGATCCATGTTTTAGGTTTGTTTATGATTATCAATGAAATGGCTACAATACTGGACCAAGTGACATCGTCAAGATATCGACCTCTTATGATTATAATTTCTCATCTTACAACAACAACAATAAGAATGAGTTATTGTGTATGCATAGTCAATTAATTAATTAGGTGCTATATCATTTCGTGCCTTCTTACCCATCACAACAATAATGACAAAAACAATCAAGTAAGCCTAATCATCTAGAGGCCAAAATAATCTATGAAAGTATACTCATCAAAACAATGTAATGCAATAGTAGGATGCCAATGGTATTTATAATATGCCTTAAATCATCAAACTCAAAAACAAAATTTCATGCCCATTGTTATCTTAATTGATGCATGTGTTTCTAACTCATCATCTCATTGCCATGTCTTGTAGCATTCTTCACATTCCGATCCTCTCCTAAGGTTCTAAAGTGACATAACCTTAATTGATTAACTCATTTTCTGGACCACCAGACTTAATAAATATGTAAATATTTTGTCACAATGTCCTCCCCAATTTATAAGATCCATCAATTTCCTATTGTGTTTTTATGATTTGTACCACTGTAGGGTTCAACCCTAGCGATTTAACCATTTCAACATTTATTATTTAAGCACCTGAATCCTCCTAGCTACCATTGAATAAATCCATATCTTTTCATTAGTTTATTCGATAGAAAGTATACATACCCAAATAGACTTCTAACCGATACAAGTTGCCATGCTCATAACTTATCATCCTTTCACTCTCTTGAGCGTACAACAATTAACATATATCTAACTGAGGTTAAGTAGAAGAATGTTGTTTATATTAAAACCTACCATTCATGTATATTCAAACTATCATTAAAATATAATTTCCAACATTTCATGATGATTTTCGTACTTCACAAGTGAGGTAAGGAAATTACACATTTTCAACTACTTGGCACAATCCAATGTATTACTGGTCAACATGCTTGGAATATGTTTTACTTCATACCATTATCCACATCACACTACCATCCTCTTAAAATAATTACATACTCCAATCATAAATCGATAATAATTTATGATGCAATAGTTAGTATCAAAAGTAAACAAATATGCTTATTAGTCCCTGCCCTTTGGGCTATAGGGACTAATAGTAATCGATTCTCCTCTCTCCTATTAGTTTTGCACGAAAACCAACGACCTTTGATTGTTTTAAGATAAAGTTAAAGTTTTCTATAATTCATACACTTAATTTGAAAATTCATATAATTTAACCTAAGTTTTAAATTGGAGGTCTTATTTGGCCTCTTCTCGAGGAAGAGGCAGACTATACCTTAGCTTAAAAGGAGCTTCAAGCACAAATTTAACGAATAGTTTCTCCCAAGTAAAGTAATACTATAATTAAGACTAGCATTACTTTATAACATTAAATTCTATAGCATTTTATAACAATCTTAGCTGAAGTTTCAACAAACCATTACAATTTAAGCAACATTACACTCAATGGCATTGACACATACTCCCTACACCTATTCATTCATAGCTATGCAAATTGTCATACTCTACCTCTACTTCTATATTTTCGTCTCCTTCCTCTCTCTGCTATATGTTATCATACAATATCCCCAATCGATCACTCTAATTCTTCCTGTTCATCCATAGCTATGAAAATTTTCCTACTCCACCTCTACTTCTATCTTCACTTCTCCTTCCTCTCCCCTATATGTGCTTAGACAGTATCCCCAAATGATCATTCTAATTCTTCCTACAAGATAGTGGAGACATTCTTCTTTCATTTCCTTTGATCCATGGAGACATTCTCGATGGAGGAACAATCAAAAGGTGCAATGGCTAGAAGAATCTCGAGGCACAAGCAGAAGGTGCAATCACACAACCTAGTAGAAAGCAGAGTCTCATAATCTTGCTTATCGAAGGATTTTGTTGAACTCGATGATGTTGTGGGAACTCAGAAAGACAAATACTTTGAGACCTAGAGAAGATAAAGAGATAAAGACCTTGAGACCTACATCAGATGAATATGTGACAATATTATTAGTTTCTTGTAAATCTATGTAGAAATCTATTTTTTTAATCTCATGGATTGCTTACTATTACTCTTGATTTATGTACTACTGGTGCTACTTGTACGGATGGTATGGTTGAGTTTCAAGAAATTCTCTAGTACTGGTGCTACTTGTTAGAAATTGATCCATCGATGGAAATTTCCTACCTTCTTACACTTAGTCACTTGTGACCATCGATGCTTATAAACAAAGGTATTATTCACCAAATTCAAAATAAACAACCAAACATATGAATACAAGCTTCTTAGTCTTCATCCTAGGTATTAAATCTTCACTATCAAAGACTTAACCTATCCAATAGTCTATTTTCATTGGTTTTGAAAGTCCATATACCTAAGAACAAACAACTATTACACTTGACACGCTAAAAATTAATAGTTGTATACCAAACTTTATCATAACCTCACCAATGTGAGTATCATGGTTCAAGATCCCTATATAGACACATTGAAACTTAGCCTCAACATTCAAATTATAGAAATGATCATATCATCCTTATCATAACAAAACTTAATCTCATTCATCTTGTTGAATCCACTTTTCAAAATCATTAAGGAAGAGAGCATACCACTTGCTTTTAGCAACTTCTCACCTCATAATTAAGAAATATATTCCATCTTGATCATTAGATTAACTTATCCTACATGATCTCCCACATTTCCATAATTCCTTAACCAAATTAATTCTATAAGAATCAAGTATAAACAAAAGTGATACACAAGAGATTAAATAGTTTCTCTATACTAACAACTCCATATTGATGTCATTCATACCAAAGAACCCCTCCTCATTATCACTATTCTATTAATGGCTAGATGCAAATAGACTTTTATTTTGAGGTGCTTCCCTTCTTTCAACCACAAAATTTCCCCAATTCCAACTTGCCTACTTGATTTACCATCTAGTCTTCTAAGCAATAGTGGGTATTAATAATAACTCAAATCTAAACGTTACCTTAAATTTTGCAAAATTTCTACCGATTTATGTCATTAATCCATAAATAATTTAACTCACAGATAACTAAAAGCACCTACTTCATGATAAAGAACTATAATTATTTAGGCATTATGCTAATTCATATCCGGTTCACTATCTGAAGACATTTCTATTAATCACAATAACTTGCAAGAGGGTTACTTGTTGAAGTATTAGCATCAAACATGTACTTCCACATAGGCTCAGTGTCTAGCATGTGGAAGTCGTCCTTCTAACCTCTCAGTAAACTTTAGGAAGTCCACTTTATGAGTCATTAATTAAAGTGAATGACCTTTTAATTATTAAGTTAAATACCTAAGTTATTTGACATTAGAGACTTAAGTGACTTGATTAAGTCCTAACCATCAGATCTAAAGTGAAAGAGAGATTATATCTCAGCCGTTGATCACTTTGGAGAATATCCAGGGTTTTGAACTTATGGTTAACTCAATGTGATAAAAGGAAACCTAAGTGAGAGGAGGAGACAAAGTGATGGTACACAAAGAGTGAGTGAGCACTCAGGTGTGTAGGGCCAGGGGTCGAGGAAAGGTAGAAAGGAGATATCAACCACGACAGATAGGATATTGTTGCATTGTAATCCTCAGAAGGGCCATTATCCTAGGTAGGGATCCCTAATTTTATTTAATAAAATCATTACAGATTTGGTTTTTGCGTGAGTGTTTTTATAGGGGTTGTTTACTCGAATATCTTGTGTGCAATGTGTTATGATTTCTATTTTATGTTTCTATTATTTTTTGGTTAAAACCTAGCAGTGTAGTTAATGAATAAAGTGATTTTATTTCTGAGTTAACTGTCATGGTGCTAGGTTAGAGAAATTAACATGGTATAAGAGTTGAGTCTCTAATGAAGCCATATTTGCGCAAGATCTTGATTTTCTGCAGCAGGAAATTTTAATGTTTACAAGAATAATTTAAATTTTGAAGGTAGAGGATGTAGAGAAGGGTAAATAAATACAAAAAAAGGGTAAGTCAATCGTACAATTGCACCATACAATGTATGAAAGTGACCCTGTAGATCCACGTGAAGTATGAACTCGAGTAGGAAAAGCGACATTGGGAGTCTGCATGAGGATGATCGAGGTAGGTGGCGACTGTGGCTAAGTGGTGATGGAGACAACAAATTTCTATTGGAGAAGGTCA
>SNQJ01S0072772.1:22540-36833 GCA_010110895.2 Picea sitchensis | reverse complement strand
ATATATATATATATATATATATATATATATATATATATATATATATATATATATATATATGCAAGGTGTGTATGTATGCATGCTACTTTAAGGAGGGTCATGTATATCTTGAAAAATGAGATTTTTTAATATGTTTTTAGGGAGGAAAAGGGAGATTGAGATCTTGTAAATAGGGAAAGGGTTGTAATTGAGGCCAAGGAGTCGTCATGAGCATATATGGTGGAAAATGATTCTATAATAGATGCCCCCTAATGTGTGAGGTCAGAAGAGAAAATTATGGCCAAAATACATTACAAATAGTCATGATATTGTGGAGGGGCCATTGGGTAGGAGTTGTTTAAGACCAGCCCCGAAACCATACCTCTATAACAAAAACAAGTAAGATACTCTCTTCTCAAGTCAGGCATTCCCATGCTTGAGGGTAATGTAAGCATGGACACCAAATCAAGTTCACTATAGATCCATGAGTAATGAAAGCATAAGTGATGTCCATGGCCACGGAAAATATACATAGTGGATCCATCTGATAAATGGAAGTAGCAATCATGGCCACGAGAAAATACACAGTGGATCCTTGCCAAAATGTATATCATAGCCACAAATGGATACATAGTGGAGTTATGTCTCAGAATCAAATACAGGACGTATGGAACCAATGGAGTGAACAAATTGATCCTCTGCAAGTATCAATGCCAAAGAGGGTGGTACAATCAAAGTTGAGTAGGAGAAAAAAATATGTGATGCTCTTACTTCACCCGAAGTCTTCAAAACAATCCGCTTTGGTACGAGTCTACACTATGTGAATAAATGTGTTGAAGTTGAAACAATAAGACACCATTTGATTACTGGTCATTGATGTATACCGTTAACAAATGCAAGACAACCCACTGATGATGATAATGGGTGTTAAGGTACCTAGTACAATCTAACAAGCGTGAATAAATGAGATGATTTTGAACACATGATAAAATCTATCGAGTAGAGTATATTGATGTATTCCCATTGTCAATAGTGAGGGAACTTGCCATTGATGACCGCAAGCCCTAAGGTACTAAAAATAACTCTAAATCCTTGTCCCAAAGTAAGATGTGCTGACATTGATAGGACAAGATTTGCTGGAAGGAAGGAATTGAGGCATCCTCCATCATCTAACATGAGGGGTAGTAGAAGGCCAAAGATCTGGAAAGACTCAAATGAATAGATTGAAAGAACCACACCAAGGTATGAATATAGCATTCACCAACTAGAATATCACATTATAGAGACTCTCTAAAGAGTAGCCAATGGTGGAGACTATCGATAAAGATGAGGAATCCACCAATGGAGTCAAATGGAAACCAAGGTACCATGCGAATCCCTATGTGTGATAATGGTTGTTGACTTTGAACACAAGGGAAACCAATCAATTAGAGACTAATAATGGTTTTTCATATGCTGAGTGAAAGGTTACCTATCAATGATGTAAATAGGCCCAGGGTGAAACTCTAGGTCATACTCTTAGAGTAATTCATCGTAGTCGATAAGAGCAGACCCACCAACAAGAAGTTAATGTTGGACACAATGGTATGATATTGTCATTGATGTAAACAGGGTGCAGAAGAATCCAATACAATCCATGATCGTTAGATCGAGGTGAAGTCAGAGGTTGGGAGGGATTAAATCTCAAACATCATATCTAAAGCAGGAGTTTCGTATGATCTCGCCATCCATTAGATCAAGGAGGGACTTCGAATGAATTCTCGACCATCTGATCGAGTTTAGTGGAAGGACAGTGTAAGCCACAATATCCCAAAGTCTTGGATTAGAAGAAATCATGAAAATTGTTGATCTAATATCCACTCGGGAGTAACACGAGCCATTGGATCAGGTGGTCAACTTAGGCGTTGACCACTCTGGGAAAAAAAGGAGAATAGAACAGGTGAATTCCCCTGAAGGTCGAAGCCCCAAAGTCATGAACTTTGGTCAACTCCGACGCTGACCACTTCGGTGAAAAGGAATCTAGAACAAGTAACATTTCCCGAAGGTCGAAGTCCCGAAGTCATGAACTCTGGTCAACTTTAGCACTGACCACTCCGATGAAAAGGAGTCTAAAACAAGAAATTTTACTCGAAGGCCGAGCCCTGAAGTCACTAACCCCCGTCGACCATCAGATTAGAGGAAGAATATGAAATCTCATCAACCATTTATCTATTCATAGGGCGCCAAGGAAGAAGATGGTCAACTCTGTCCTTGAACTACTCCGATGATAAACAATTTAGATAAACCAAGAACTCCCGAACCCCAAAGTTCCAGAATAAACGAAGTCCATATGATCAAGACAAGTTGAAAATATACGGTGGTAAATCTATTCCGCACTTCAACAATAATCGAAGGATAATACAAAAGTTCCAAAACTCCTGAAGCCACAAAGTACCGAAGTCACAAAGTAAGACATGTGGAAAAATACGAATATGACATGTGGCCCAATTCAAATGGTGACAAGTGTCAAGGTCGATGTGGCACATAAGGACTGCAAAAGGCACAAATCAGGGTGAAACGTGGCGGCCACTCAGCTAGTTCCACGTCAACAGTGACGTCAACAAGAAATGTCACTCTAGGAGTACATCCTTCAGGGATATCCAATTTCTCCCACTAGGAAAACTACCAAAAGCGCTGAAGGTCGAAGTCATGAATAACCGAATACCCAGAGAGTGGGAGATCCTTTGTTTCTAAGTCTATGGTCCCATCTATTGGACATATGAATATTATCAAGCAGGGAGTGCTGATACACCCTTCGATAGAATTTTCTCTGAAAGAGTGGGAAGATTACAATGGCCTGAGTCCTGAAACACTAAAGTCCTGAAATGAATGAGAACTGTCCATCTCAAATGTGAAAATAAAATTTGATCGTCAATCTTGATAAGTGATTAAACACTCATTTGGATTAGCACTTAGACACCGCCTATGGTCATATGGAATAGAGGTCCTGAAAGTGCGTTTGTGCAAATTTAAAATACAAGAGGAAGATTTTTTCCTCTATCAAGAAGAAACTTTGAACGAAACAGGATATGGTTTTTGTCCTGATTGATATTAAGTGATCAAATACATCCAATGCATTAATTGTTGGAGAACTGGGGACACAGCATAAGCTTAAGAATAAAATAAAAGGGCATGAGATCAAATTAAAAGAAATCGATCCATACCTGTGATTGATTTATGAAAAATCCCTCTTACTAAATTGAAAAGATTTCACATTAAATGGGTGAATAAAATAGAGGGAGATATTAATTCTAAATTAAAATACAAATGTTGTTATTGTTAATTTAAATTAAGAGGTGCAATGGTCCAAACAAAGGGACACAATGCTTCAACACTCACACTAGTAGGAAGACTATATAAGAAGGAAAGAATGGTGAAGAAGAGGTGTCTCTACAGTCCAGATAAGAATACCAAAAGCAGAAGAAGAGTCCAAAGAAGAAGAACTGATGATACTTATGCAGTGAGGGTGGAAAGGAGGAGTAAGGAAGAATTCATATCCTTTACTAAGTAAAGTGTGAATAAAAGGGAGTTAGTGCTTCCTAGGGTTGGTTCCCTAAAAACAAGGGATTTGGTGCTTCCTATTGTTGGTTCCCTAAAGACAATGGAGTTGGTGATTCCTAGGGTTGGTGCCCTAAAGACAAGGGACTTTGTGCTTCCTAGGGTTGGTTCCCTAAAACAAGGGAGTTGGTGCTTCCTAGGGTTGGTTCCCTAAATAAGGAGATTTGTGTCTCCTAGAGTTGGTGCTCTAAAAAGGATTGGTGTCCTTCACTATCTCATATTATTCTTTATAAAAACTTGTAAATTCCTGTTAATTATATTTATATAATTGATTTTATATACAAGTCCATTGTTTATCTTTGTGGGGATTTATAAAATAAGAAATTAATTACTAATTTTTTAAAAATAGGTAAAACTGATTCACCCCCCTCTCAATATTTCAAACAATTGGTATTAGATCTAGTGCCTTCCACACAGTCTAATAACTGGAAGGTAGATACTGAAATGGATCAACAAGAGGGAATGTCTTCTAACAAAGCACCATTGCTTAATGGAGGTGGCTATGCTATCTGGAAAACAAGAATTAAAAGCTACCCGTTGGCTCTTGGTTTTGATGTCTGGAAATCTGTTTTAGATGGTTAGACTACACCAGCTACTCCACCCACATATACTATAGGCAAAAAGATTTGAAATGACAACTCAAGAGTTGTTAAAGCCATTCTAGGAGGATTGATAAATTCTATATGTGTGAAGGTAATGCATTATAAATTAGCTAAGAAAATCTGGGATAAATTGGAGGTTGTATATGAAGGTAATATAAAAGTCAAGGAAGCCAAACTACAAACCTATAGAGATCAGTTTGAAAATTTGAAAATGAAAGAAGAAGAGAACAATGTTGAATACTTTCATAGGGTAGATGAGGTATTTAATTCAATCAGAGCAACATGAGAAGAACTTACCGATAAATCTATTGTACAAAATATCTTAATGTCATTACCTGTGAGATATGATGCCAAGATTTCCACAATTGAAGATAGTCTAGAACTTGACACAATCATAGTAGATCAACTTCATGGAATTTTATAGCATATGAGATGAGAATAGGGATAGAAAAACCATCAAAAGGAGAAACAAACTTTAAATAATATAAAACAAATATGAGGTAGGATAAAAAGGCCAATGATGAGTTATCAGATATATCTGATGAAGAAATTTCCAACTTCATAATAAAACTCAAGAAAGGGACTGAGAAATACAAAGGAAAGATTCCTCTAATATGTTTCAACTGTGGAAATATTGGACACTTTTCCAATAAATGTCCMTATCCTAAGTAGGAGGAAAGTGATGATGAAATAACCTTCAAAGATGAGAAGAAAAGAAAAACCAAAGACAAAAATAAGTTCTACAACAAGAAGAAAACGTTCTTTACCCAAGAAKACAATAACTCATYTGAAGAAAGTGAAGAAGAGGAGCCATAGRTTCTATTTATGGGAATAAAAACTCACGATGATAATCATTCAGAAGATGAAGAAGAAGTGAACCTYGAGGAAGAATTCATTYGTGAAATTGAGKAACTGAGAAAATCTAAAAAACMAAGACAAGTTACTAAGGGAACAACTTCTAGAGATTGAAGAAGCTACTAAATCAAGAGAAAAGGAAGTTTCCAAAATCATTAGCGAGTCATAACAATTTATTATTAAGTTAAAAACTCAACTCTAAGAAACCAAAAGAAAAGAAGAAATATTTAATAAAGAACTCATTGAAAAACAACAAATATGTAATATATTGGAGGATGAAATAGTTCAACTAAAAGAGAAACTAGAAAAATAAGATATTTAGTCTAAGTTTAAAAAAAACTCAAAAATCATGAGTAACATTATTAGCAGTCAAAGATCATCAAACGATAAGACAAGACTAGGATATGATCCCTCTACATCACAAGAAAATGAAAAAATCAACTATGCAGATGTTCTTAAGAAGCCCATAAGAAGAATAGATAACAAGACAAGAACAAAACCATTGAAATCTGTCCCAAATAAATAGAAATCTGCACTTCCTACAAAAGAAAAAGGTGATGAGAAGAATAGAATCATCAGAAGGAATCCCTCTAACATAAATCAATATATCTTCCTTGGTTATTGCTATTCCTGCAAAACTTTTGCACATAAAGCGATACACTGTAAAACTTATAGAAAGTACAATCCAAGAAATGTCCAAATATATGAATATAATAAGGATAATGAAGAAACAAGAATTTATAACTCCTTCTCTCCCTTACAAGACTACAATGTTGAATGTTACAAATGCAACAACTATGGTCATAAAGCTAGTGAATATAGATTGTCAAATTATGACAAAAAGAAAAATATTATCAATAATAAAAAAGTATGGAAGAAAAATAAAACATAATGCAATGTAGCCCCTATATGCGAGAAATCAAGGATGTCAGTGGTATATAGACAATGGATGTTCCAAACACATGACTGGAGATCAAATAAAATTTCTCAAGTTAAACAAGAAAGGAAAAGGAAAAGTAACCATTGGAGACAACATGCCAGCCAAAATATTAGGAAAAGGCACTGTCAGTTTAGGAAATAACAAAACTAAAGAAGAAGATGTACTTATGGTAGAAAATATCAAACATAATCTCCTAAGTGTAAGCTAGACATGTGAACAAGGTCACATACCCACCTTTGATTCTCAGAAATGTGAGATCAGGAAAAAGGACACTGGAAAGCTAGTAGCAGTTGCACCAAAAACATCTAGCAATGTGTATATCCTTGATATAGATGAAGAAGAAAAATGTTGTTTAATCGAAGTAGATGAAAGATGGCTATGAAATAGAAGGTTGGGACATTTAATCTTTGATAATTTGATCAAAGACAACGAGAAGGAAACAATAAGGGATCTACCAAAAGTTATTAAGCCTTCAAATTATATTTGTAAACATAGTCAAATAGGGAAGCAAACAAGAGTTAGGTTCAAAACAAAAGAGAATTCCACAACAAAAACTTTAGAACTTATTCACGCAGATCTATGTGGGCCTACCAAATCTAAAATTACTTATGGTAAACATTATTTTATGTTGATTGTTGATGATTACACTAGATTGACCTGGGTATACTTTTTAAAAGAAAAATCAGAAGCTTTTGAGAAGTTTAAAACATACAAATCCCTTGCAGAGAATGAAACAGATCTCAAAATTAAATTTCTGAGATTAGACAATGGAGGATAATTCACCTCTAAAGAGTTCATTTAATACTATGAAAAATATGGTATCAAAAGACAATTTTCAGCTCCCAGGACTTCTCAATAGAATGGAGTAGTATAAAGGAAAAACAAAATAGTTCAATAAGTTGCAAGAACCATGCTAAATGAAGCTAAGATGCCAGACAAATTATGGAGAGATTAAATATACACAACAATTCACATACTTAATCAAGCTCAGTTGAGACCCAACCATGAAAAAAATTCTTATGAACTATGGTTCAGTAGGCCAACATCTGTAAAACACTTTAGAATTTTTGGAAGTAAATGTTACATTAAGAATGATGAAGATAATTTAGGAAAGTTTGATCCAAGATCTGATGAAGGGATATTTTTTAGGGTATTCACCTAATAAGAAAACATACATATTTTATAATCTTAGACTGCTAAAGATAGTGTAAAATGCCAATGTAAAGATATATGATCTAAAACTAAAGAAAAGCATATCCCAAGACATATAAAAAATTGATAAACAATTTCAACAAGATGATGATGATGATGTAGAATGTCAATAAGAATATGATGATAATGAAACACAGGAAAATGAACCATAAACTGATGAAAAATACAACGAAGAAACTCCCTTGCCTAAAGCTCCATCAAAAAGAGTTCAAAATAATCATCTTGAAAGTCAGATTATTGGAGATAAAAATGTAGGAGTAGAAAAAAGGAGACTCACATTTGAATCAGGACAAGAAATGTTATCCTTGATAGAAACCAAGTCATTTAAAGAATCCAACAAAAGTAAATATCGGATAAAATCAATGAATGAAGAATTAAACCAAATAGAGAATAACTAGACTTGGGAACTAGTTCCAAGACCCAAGGACAAGAATGTGGTGGGAACCAAGTGGATCTTCAAGAACAAACTAAATTAAAATGGGGAGATTATAAATAAAAAAGAAAAATTAGTTTTCAAAGGATATTCCCAAGTGGAAGGTATTTATTTTGAAGAGACCTTTTCTCCAGTAGCAGTGCTTGAGGCCATCAGAATGTTCCTAGCATTTGCATGCTTCAAAAATTTCAAAATCTATCAGATGGATGTCAAGTCAAAATTCCTTAATGGAACACTAGATGAAGAAGTATATGTTGAGAAACCAGAAAGATTTATGTTAACATAAAATCATGACTATGTGTACAAACTAAAAGAGGCCCTGTATGGTCTTAAACAAGCCCCCAGAGCAAGGTTATCAAGGCTTGATCAATACCTGCAAAAACAAAGATATAAGAGAGGGACTACTGAAAACAAATTATACATCAAAATTGAGAATCAAAACATGATTGTTGTGGTGGTATATGTAGATGAAATCATATTTGGAAGTAATCTTACTATACTAAGCAAAAATTTTGCAACCGAAATGCAAGAAGAATTTGAATGTCTATGCTGGGAGAACTGTCCTTCTTCTTAGGTTTACAAGTAACTCAAACATGAAAGGGAATATTTGTTTCCCAAGCCAAATATATCAAGGAAATGATAAATAAATTACAAATGGAAGAAAATAAACCTATGAGTACTCCCATGGTCACTGGATGTAAACTAAGCCTAGAAGATGACTCACCAAAAGTAGACCAAACAATGTAAAAATCATTGGTTGGAAGTCTGCTCTATTCAACATCAATAAGACCTGACATCATGCAGGCTGTAGGACTTGTAGGAATATTTCAATATGCACCTAAAGAAACTAACTTAAAAATAATAAATAGAATATTCAGATATCTTAAAGGCACCTTAGAACTTGGATTATGGTATCTAAAAGATAAATATTTCAATCTAACTGCATACACTGATGTAGATTGGGCCGGTAGTATATATGATAGGAAAAGCACCAATGGAGGAGAATTATTTTTAGGAAAGTGTATGGTAGCATGTATAAGTAAGAAAAAACATACACATCACTCTCCACAGCAGAGGCATAATACATTGTTGTTGCATCTTGCCGCACACAAGTTCTTTGGATGAAGCAAACACTACAAGATTTACAAATAAGATATGATGATCCCATTATCATTAATTGTGATAAAACTAGTGCCACAAGTATCTCTAAAAATCCAATAATGCATTCTAAAACCAAACACATTCCAATTAAATACCATTTCCTAAGGGACCAGGTTACCCAAAAGGTGGTTAAAATAGTATATGTGGACACCAAAGAACAAATTGCACACATATTCACAAAACCGTTTCCTAGGATTACTTTTGAAAATATTCGACAAAAATTGGGAGTAATTCACATACCTCATTAAAAACATAAAAACCGTATCAGAAGAAAAGGGGCACATGGTCAAGGGGAGAATTTACACAGGGGGAGAGAAGAAATATCCCCTCTATCATTATTGTCAAAGGGGGAGGAAATTGATAAGTAGTAGAAATAAAAATATTTCAAAGAAAAGGTTTCCATCAATGCCAAAGGGGGAGAATGTTGGACATAGTGGTATGATATTGTCATTGATGTCAAAAGGGTGTATAAGAATCTAGTACAAACCCAAAGCTTAGAAGGAAGAACATTAATTGAAGCTCAGAAGAGATGATGCACATGAGCCGTTTATTCTTATTTTGGGACAATCCAAGATCGTTAGATCGAGGCAAAGTCAGAGGTTTGGAATGATTAAATATCAACCATCAAATCTGAAGCAAGAACTTTGTATGATCTCTCCAGCCATTAGATCAAGGAGGAACTTCAGATGAATTCTCGACCATCTGATCGAGTTTAGTGGAAGGACAACGTAAGCCACAATATCCCAGAGTCTCGGATTAAAATAAATCATGCAGACCATTGATCTAAGATCTCCTTGGGAGAGGTTATCACTAGGAATCACCCTCAGACTGTAATGAGGATAAGCCCAATACCCATCAGTTTATACAGTAACTGTAAATGAGTTTTAAAGGAGTCAAATGGATAAGGTTCGAGATAATAACGTTCCAACTCATAAAATCTGGGTTGGCATGCATAAGCAATTGAGGTCTTGTATCAACTTCAATCAATAAGTTGAAGTAAAGGTGAATAGGAGGAAGACTTTGGTGAGAAAGTGTAGAGGTTTTCTATGGACATTAGGTCTTCCAGCAGCTTAAGGAGGAAAAAACTCAAACACAAGATTCTCTTGGATTCAATTTTTCAAGGAAACTGAAAGACATTATAACAACACTATAATAAAAAATTCATCATAATATAGTTACAACAATCCATGTGAATCAGTCAATCATGAACTCTCTCAGTATCAGAGGCAAATAAGATGGAAGAATAAAGTTGACTTAGATTAATCAAGAAGTCTCAAATCAAGTTACATAACCAGAGAACCAGTGTTCTTCATCAAAATATTACAATAAGGGATCCTAACTCAACCATTTACCATTACAAAAAATCAAAACTACCTATATATAAGAAAAACTACTGCAACCATCAAGAGTGTGATTGGATTGATGCATTCACAATTTTCAGTTGGCGTCTTCTCTGTAAGACTGTGCAGACAATCTTTTGTTGTCATAAGTGAGCTCTAAATATGCCAATATTTCTATACTTCCATTTATGTGTTGAGATGAGGTTTCAACCACCTCCCTCAGTTTCAATAACTACCTTCATCGAGATCATAACGGGGCAAGACATCCATGAATACTCTAGGTGGCACCAAAAAATTTCTTCGAGTCAATTCTGATGCATCGAGGCCATGCAAATATTCTTCTATGGCCAATACGGGTGTAGCAGGTGGCTCGACTTAATTTGATTTAAGGGTGGTTTGACTGTGAAAAACCAAACATTTTCGTTTCCCTTTGCAAATCATGGGCATAATGCCACATGATTTACAACAAGATGCTCCCAAGGTCAGATCTGAATCACTGCCTGATTCCAGTGAGATATGCTGCAAATTCTTGTGATAACATCTGGCTCCACAGGGGATGGCATGCTTCCTACAAGCTGCCAAGAACAAGTAGTTCTAGTGCCTTAGCTGTTGGGCTATGAAGTCATGCTCATAAAACATCTCGCTGAAGGCAACAAACTGAGAACTTAAACTATTCTATTTTAAAATAAAAAACAAACACAACTGATCCGGAGGGAGGTTATTTATGTACAAAACCTAAACTAACTTACTTTTACAATGGGCTAGGTGAAGGCAAACTTCAACCATAACCATTCAAACTGTTTGATAACTGAATCCTTCGCTTCACCACAAATGATTCATAAGAAACAAGGAANGAGGGAGGTTATTTATGTACAAAACCTAAACTAACTTACTTTTACAATGGGCTAGGTGAAGGCAAACTTCAACCATAACCATTCAAACTGTTTGATAACTGAATCCTTCGCTTCACCACAAATGATTCATAAGAAACAAGGAAAGTGTGATAGCTGGCTAATTTCATTCTTATGATCACCCATATTACCTTCAAATGCTGATAAAAAGATCAATCCTGCATGCTCCAAATCATTTGAAAAGTGAAAATTTATGTATTCATCGACATGGTAATGAAACTGAAGGCATCACATGATTAACTTATGAAAGGTTACCTTCACTATTTCAAAGCTGCTGACAACTTTCTTGATGTCCTCTACAAGCACACTTGATTGAATGACAACCAAAAGAATCTGTGGGTCAAATAGCTGCTTACTGTGAACTGTAGGTACACGTGGAAGAAGGATGGACGTAGGTGGTTGCTGATCCACTGATGACTGTGGATTTATTTCAGGCTGCGAATAAACAATCTCTTCACATGCCTTAACTAAGGGCTGCTCATGATCAAAACTTCGGGTTATGTCTTCTGTGACAAGGCCAAACTCTGCATCATCCTTACTGTCTTCATAGTGATCAAATATAATATAAGCTTGCTTCTCATCTTCACTAGAATATTGATAAAAAATGGGCTTCCCTTCACATCTATGATCAACGTTTAAAACAATAATTTCATCAAGAATATAACTGTTAAAAATATCCATTTCAGGAACAGTAGTAAATGCTGCTTCCATCTATTCATACACATGATTTTCATCAAGACATGGCTGCTCATTGATACCCGTTTCAAAGACAAAATCATCCATGGTATTTCCTTCATAGGGACATCAAGTAAAACCCCCCTCATGTTCAGAGTTGATATGATACTGACCTTGAATCCTACCACAAGCTCATAGGTTCTCCTCCACTTCCTCAACATCCATGAACAATTGTGATAAAGATGTATATTTTCTTTCCCTAATATAAAAAACAAGGTCAAAGTGCCGAGACACTATGTAATGCACCATGGCAGCGGTCTCAGAAGGTTTAATTTCCAGGGGCAGGCTGCAATACAAGCTATGAAACCTTTGATTAAAAGCATACATAACTTCCCTTTTTCCCCTTCTCAAAGTAGTGAACTCATGTAGGTATTGATCAAATGACTTGTTCTCACCCTAATACCTTAAAAATGTATTGCATAATTCAACCCATGAACCAATGGAGTCAACTCCCAAACCCTTAAACCATACACCATCATATCATAACAAGGATTTGGAAAACAAACTCAGGGTAACGTCCTCATAAATTATCTCAAACTAATCAATAAAGTTCTCGAAAGCCTCCACATTCCTCACAACTGTAACATGATACTCTCTAGAAAAATGGGGAAAGTACTTAAAGAAATCATGAGGATAAGGATGAAGATGATATGGAAGCTTTAAAGGTTTAAAAAACTTGTCTCCGATTCTAGTTTGAAAACTAGTGGGCTGAATATGAGGCTTATCACACTGATGGCAAGGCTCAATAGTAACAACAGGATGTGATGAAATTTGAGGAGGCTGTGGATGAGTTTCAACCTCCTCAGGGCTACAAGGGTGATTGAGTTCAAGAGGGGTTTCAATATGAAGCTCATCTTTATGAGTAGGCCGAGCTGAGGATATAATATCAACATCTACAACACAGGCAGAAAACAGGTCTTCTTCTTCCAAGGATGTATATATATAAGAAGGTTGGTGATCGACCGAATAAACAAAACACAATATGGTCCTCTTTATATGTGAAGGGAAAAACAAAAATGATCTGATAAAGAATAACAAAAGTTCATGAAGAAATATTATAAGATGATACCTAGTCATTCCCTTCATCATTCTGTTAGTAGGATCCTCCCCAGTGGAGTCTCTGATTGTGGAGTCGCTAGGTAGATGATTACAGTCAATTTTATATATCCCTCTCTTGTCTACCATCAAGAGTTGGATCTATTTCGTTCTTCCTATGGAGCTCTTCAATCTGCTCAAATCTGTCCTCGACAATGACACCATTTATGTTAGCACTAGGAATCACCCTCAGACTGTAATGAGGATAAGCCTAATACCCATCATTTTATACAGTAAATGTAAATGAGTTTTAAGGGGGTCAAATGGATAAGACTCGAGATAATAACGTTCCAACTCAGAAAATCTGGGCTGACATGCACAAGCAATTGAGGTCTTGTATCAACTTCAGTCAGTAAGTTGGAGTAAAGGTGAATAGGAGGAAGAATTTGGTGAGAAAGTGTACATGTCTTCTATGGACATCAGGTCTTCCAACAACCTAAGGAAGAAAAAATCAAACACAAGATTCTCTTGAATTCAAATTTTCAAGGAAACTGAAAGACATTATAACAACACTATAATCAAACATTCATCATAATACAGTTACAACAATCCATGTGAATCAATCAATCATGAGATCTCTTAGTATCAGAGGAAAATAAGATGGAAGAAGAAAGCTGAATTGGATTAATCAAGAAGTCTCAAATCAAGTTACATAACTAGAGAACTAGTGTTCTTCATAAAAATATTACAATAAGGGAGCCTAACTCAACCATCGACCATTACAAAAAATGAAAACTGCCTATATATAAGCAAAACTATTGCAACCATCAGGAGTGTGATAGGATTGTTGCATTCAAAATTTTCAGTCGATGTCTGCTCTGTCAGACTGTGTAGATAGTCTTGTCTTGTCAGACACGAGCAATAAATCTACCAGTCTTTCTGGCTTTCCATTTATGTGCTGAGACGAGCTTTCAACCACCTCCCTCAGTTTCAATAATTTCCTTCATCAAGATCAGAATGAGGCTTGGCATCCAAGAATACTCCAGGCGACACCAACGACTTTCTTTGGGTCAATCTTGACACCTCGAGGCCATGAAAATCTTCTTTTGTGGCCAATATGGGCGCAACAGGTGGCTCGATTTAATTCTATTTGAGGGTAGTTTGACTGTGCAAACCCAAACATTTTCGTTTCCCTTTGGAAATCATGTGCATAATGCCACATGATTTACAACAAGATGCTCCTGAGGTCAAGTCTGAATCAATGTCCGATTCCAATGATATATGATGCAAATTCTTGTGATAACAGGAGCAACACGAGCCGTTGGATCAGGTGGTCAACTCCGACGCTGACCAATCTGGGAAAAAGGAGTCTAGAATGGGTGAATTCACCTGAAGGCCGAAGCCCTGAAGTCACGAACTCCAATCAACTTCGGCGTTGATCACTCCGACGAAAAGGAGTCTAGAACATGTAAAATTTCCCAAACGTCGAAGCC
>SNQJ01S0072771.1:47862-67282 GCA_010110895.2 Picea sitchensis | reverse complement strand
CACAAACCCATCATCTATCATGAACCATGATCCAACATTAATTTCACCACCCGAAAGTCCAATCACTTATTCCAAAATGATGCCATGATACTTGATGTCTTATCCTCATCATTACAGCAATGAGTAGATATGAAATGGCTTATCTGGTGGCGAAGCCATCTAGAGCCACTTAGGTTGTGTGCGCTCCCTGTACAACATTTTCCAAGGTGTGGAACTTCTCTGCTAATTTCTTTCCTTTTTCCTTCACCTACGTAGCTTTGTCTGTTAATTCCTTGACTATATGCATTGTTATATCTTCCTGTAGTAATGTTGTTCCCTTTGAATGTGCTTGGGACTTGCTTGTCTTCTCTTAGTCCAACTGCACAATCATCTATGATGCTTGTTCCTAGAGGGGATCCAATTAGGCTTGTCTTTCTTGCTTATTCATCTGCATTGTCTTTAACTATGTTTGCAAAGTCTTCATTTCCTAGGTTCCCTTCAAGGTCTTGGTAATAATCATGGTTTTCTGTCATTTATTTAACTCTTGTATGGAAGTGATAATTGTATCCTCTTGTTGGTCCAACTGTTGGGCTTTTTTATCCTCTTCCAAAATGGTCCCAATCTGCACAGTTCTGTCAAATAGTTCTACGAATTCCCTTACTTCCTTTTGCATCTCCACTATTTGGAGTGCAGACTGTTTTTCTCTCTGTTATGGAACCTCAAGAGGATTCGTAGGATTAATTTTTTATTTTAGCTCCTCGATTTTCTGCCTATATCCCCCAATCGTCTGTGAAATTATTTTTATATTTTCTTTTGCACTCCTCTCTAGTGCTTGCACGCTATCTGGAATGTGGCCATAGACTACTATTAACCCATGCTCTAGATTATCAGCCCATTCTTTCTCTTCCTCTTTCTCTGAAGTTAGTTGGTCGCAGGTGATTTGTAACATTTCGACGACTCCCCTACCCACCTCCAAGTTAGTGGCATCCATGCAGGCTTTGGATTGTACTTCTTGCATTATACTGGTCTGGAGTCAATATAATTCCTTGGTGGGTATCTGTGCCATGAATACCTCAAAATTTTGAATTTCCCCCATAGGTTTCTACATAGCCTCTTGATCCATTTTGAACATTTGTCGTGTGACTATGAATGTGTCCCTGCCTTGCATTACCACCTGGACTGTATCCTCTCCTTCTTTCTGTGCAGGGGGTCATTGTGTCTTTTCATGTTGCTGCATTGTGGCCTACGGTACTACATGACTATGTAATTGTTTTAGAGTTTCATGGACTTCTATGAGTTTGGCCATGATCTCTTCTTTTTGTGCCACTGCAATGTGGACCACCTATTCCCCGCTATCTTGGACATTGTCTACAATGAATTCATCATCATCCTCTGTCAAGGTGATGACTAGATCCTTTGTGGTGTACTTCAACTTCTTGCACATTCCCTCTACCTCCATTTTCTTTGTTTTTTTCTATGAGGGTTTCACCCCATTCATTGTTGCAGGTATCCTTTCCTTTCCATCTTGTGACGTGTCCCCCTTTATAGCATCCTATTGAATATTTTTTCAGGTCACTGTTTTTTCCTCCTTGGTCATTTTGGCACTATGCTTCTTCTTGATGCTTGATTCCGCACTACAACCTTCCTAGTGTTATTAGCTAGGATGTTTGTTTTTGCTAAGGGACTTGCTTCAGCCTACCCCTTGGTGTTGGTGGCTTGTGTTGTGGCTGTATTTGTTGGTTTTTCTATTGGAATATTCCACTGCGCTGGCCAATCTTTGATTATCCAGTCAATCTCTTCCATTGTGACGTAGTATTGCATCTCGAACCATGTCTTCCTTGGATCCCTTGCATCCTGGATCAACATGTTGTGCCTGGATGCCTTAAATATGGCTATTCCTTTAGTTTCCTAGACTATCTACACTAGAATATGTGTGTTCACAGATAATTAATCATACTGGGATCCTTCTTAGGTTACCAACAATAGGGTACTGAGTAGTCTAGAGCGTTTTCATTTTCATATTCTCTAGAGAGAAGAAGTCTCACCCGAAGTGCAACCAAGACAAGAATATAGGGAAGGGTAAGGAGAATACTTAGGTAGATATCCAGAATATTTAAGATTCAACATAGTCTTGTGCAAGATGAAATAACAAGTAACAGATCTGAACCCATTCATAACTAATAGTAAATACAACAGAGTTGCGACAACATTTACAAACAAGCTATAACATATTGATCTTATTAGACATGAAGAAGTAAAGTAAACTAACAATTCATAGACATAGATAGAGAATTACACAAAATATTTGAAAATTTTAGGTCCTTCCATATATTATGATCAAAAGGTTTCTCAGATACGATTCAACAGATACAAGTCATTACTCTATTACAATATTTTCTAGCTATGAACTCATTCTTCAATGCTCTATCTACCCTTTTCCCAAGATGGATATCAATTACAATAACAAAACCTAAAATGGAGTGAATGATAATCTCGTCAACCCTTTACAATAATATACATCTCATATATATAAGCCAGTTGGATTTCAACTTCTTTCTTTCTTGTTCTTGTTGTAACCTATTTCTTCGGGCTGGTGTTGCGTTGTCCCTCTAACCACTTTATGTTTCTTTCTCCATTCCTCTGTCCATCTTTCTTGTGATTTGCATAAATTTATAACCAAAATTAGGAATTTAGTATTTCTTTCGCAAATTCTATTAATAAAAAATGAAGGGCCCAATAGGCTCTAACCACAATCCTTGATTCTCCCTCGAGTCAAGTCCTTGGTTCTTCTGTGGTTTCTGGGAAGGCCTGTTGCTTTTCTTTTATCCTTTGTCTTTTCTCTGCTTCCATATTTTTCTTGAGCACTTTCTTCTTCTGCCTCTTCAAACGAAGGGCCCAACTATGGAACCAAATCCAGGGATATCTTCTTTATGCCTTGGAAGTTATCAACTTTATGTTTCCATTTCCTTTCCAGCAATGAAGCTTTGACTACAAACTGCTGGGTTGTGTATGTAATGAATTCCTTGGGTTTAGACGCAATCAGAGAGTTCCAGTCTGAACAAGATATAGTGTCCACCTGGTGCATCTACAAGTAGGTTTTCTGAACGACTGGTTGGAATTTGCTTAGCTCTTCCATTGATTGAGCTTCATACAAAGCGTTTATCTTATTGTCAGTTTGTTGGATCTGGTCAAAGTTTTCCTGTTTTTCTAGTGAATCCAATGTAATGGCGACCAATTCACTGAGTGAATGTACCTTCACACAAAATTCTTCCAGATTTTGGTTACGTCCTCCTATAATTCCCATCTAGTAACTAACCTCTTGGAAAATATTTGTACACTATGCAATTATTCAGTGCAGAGTTACTCTAGCCTTGTTTGCTTCAACCACAACACTTTCCATTTTCTCTTGCAGCTTTCGGGGTTGCTACTCTGCTACTACGCTTCCGCGATGACTCTCGTGTGCTTCTAGGTTCTTTTGTGAAAATGGGAATCTCTGCTTATGCTACCTAGGGCAGCTCGATCTTACTGCAGAGCTCTTAAATTTACCCAGCGGATTCAAGCGGTTATTGTGGTGCTACCTTTAGAATCTTGCAAAACAGGCTTGCGCAATATTCTCTTGGACTCTTTCCAGTTTCTCCTCTACCTAGATCTTTGAATATTCTTCTTATGTCTAGTGTGCTTAGTCGAGGATTGATTCCTTCTTTGAAAACTCTATGTCCCTCTTGGCCTGCTGTAGCCTATTCTCCAATTGATCAGTTTAGTCTATGATCATGCCAATTAAATGCATTGATGGCCACTGAGCAAGGTCACTAGAGGAAGTAGTGGCCTCCCTAGGTACTTGAAGTTGTGTAATGATCCCAAACCATTATGCAAAGATCATCACTATTTTGGTGTATTTTTTTAAAAATAAGGTGAGGTATTTCGTCAAAACACTTTGTTGATCTACCTTTTAGATGTGTGTTTATATGTGTGTATGTAGCAAATACTTGTGAGAAGAGATAACCATGGAACATGCAACCATATGCAATAAGATAGACAAAGCAAAACATCTCAATTCTTCTTTATTCATAAAAATAGAGAAACACCTTTACAATGAAGATCTTTGTCACGGAATGCTCAACATATAGCCAAGAAGATAGACAATGAATGAAGTGATACAAAATGCTCAGCTAATACAAAATATGCCTCAAAGGGATGAATGAGAAATGAATATCAATACAAGCGGATATGAATGCCAAACCCTCAGGTGAAGAATGCGGCTCAATAGAGGCTAGAGCCCTAGGTAATTCGGCCCTGCTTCCAAAAGAGTCCAATCACCATAATAAATATGCCAAGTGATGGGTCGGGGTGATGGTAAGAACAACCCAAATGCTCGAATCTCCAAGATCCCTCTCAATCTGTAGATCTGAAATCCCTAGCGAATGAGTTGCACCCCACTAGATGGTGAAACCCTAGATAGGATTGAGATTCTGTGCCGAAGAAGTGTCCAATCACCCTAATAAATATGCCAACTAATAGATCGGTGATGGTAATAACAACCTAGGTGACCGAATCTACAAGATCCCTCTCAATCTATGTAGATATGAGAAATCCCCAGATGGTGTGCCCCACTAGATGGCTGAAACCCTAGATAATTGACCCCTTAGAAGGGGACTCCAAATGCTCTGAATATCTCCAGAAATATAGATTGGGGCATTGCAAGTCACTAGGTAAAGTCTAGGGGTCAGATCACGAGGTGTAACCCCTCCAAGCGGACTAGATATGGATCTCCAAAACGCCCTCCTTCTCTTTAATTAGCCCCAATGCTCAAGAAATAATATGAGCCAAAAAAATGTCTCGGAAAGCACTAGATCTGATGTCCAAGGCCACACTTGTGAAAACCAAGTTATAGAATCCTCTTGGCCACATAATCTCCTACAACAAATCTCTCTCTCCAAAGATGGTACGCCCCTCTTGGAATCCATCAGGCAGTGCGCCCTCTCTCTATCCGCACATGAAGCTGATGTAGAATCCCCCTACATGGCCCGGTATATATGGAACTAGAATGGTGTGGAGGCATTTGCATCCTCGAGACCAAGCTGGGAACAAGATAGGTGGAATCTTTCACCACCCGAATGCGTCCTCTAGTGTTTGTTATGTCAAACCCTCAAAATCCCAAGGATGGGCTCACTAGCTAAAGCCGGATATAAAAATAAGATCATACATGAAAGAATGAGAAGAGGCCCTTGCCTTCCTTTTATACTTTTGGCTCACTTGTGATACTCCAAGTGACTTTCATTTTATTATTATTTAATTAATTAATTAAAATCACTTTAATTAATTAATTAACAGCACCTCACGAAAATCTCCTTATCTCTCCTTGTGGCTTCACAGGCCACTGAAAGTCACTTCTAATAATCTCCCATCTGTGGGTGCTGCCTCCCAAGTCCAATGAGCTATTACACTAAAAGGTTACTCCAACTAATGTTTAAAATGCCTCTTTAGTGATTTTAATTAACTTATAGCTCAAAATAGTCAAAATAGAATCCTCCTGTAGGTAAGTCTGGAACTAGAATGGTGTGGGAGGAAGTGTGCATCGAGACCAATATTAAGACAACTAGGTGGAATCTTTCACCATTGTATCATCCTCTAGGGTTTGTTATATCAAAACCATAAAGCCTAGAGATGGGCTCACTGAAAACAAAGCCAGATATCAAAAATAAGATCATACATGAATGATGAGTAGGTATGCCTTCCCTTTTATACTTAGCTCACCTTGTTCCTCAAAGTGACTTTCATTTTATTAATATTTATTAATTAAGGTTAATAACTTTAATTAATTAATTAACCTTTACCCTCTGAAAATCTCATATCTCAGCATTTCCCTAACTTACTTGAGAGTCACTTCTAACCATCCCATCACATAGTCTTTGCTCCTCCGGTTGTGACTGTACATTGAGAGGGTTCCATCAAGTAATGTTCCCCCCAAAATTCCCTTGTCGGTGATTTAATTAACTTATAGCTCAGTAGAATTCAAAATCATGGAAATGGAAGTAGGAATGGAACGAAACCAAAACCAACATGTGAGGAATGGATCATAATGATGGAATATGATGATAAATGTGGACCACCTGATGCCTCTGGAAATACCCACAACACATGCTATAACATCCATGCAAGCTTTACTCTGGTCATCATAAGTCTACGCCCTGTGATGATGTCTGAAGTGGGGCATTAATTTCAATAGTGGGAATCCCACTTCGGTGCGTCCGAATGCTATGATGGTATATAGCTCTTCTTCCTAAGGTATATATGGAACATCGATTGGGCTGCGCAAGTCTCATCATATTATTTCTTTGGAAGGGATAGGAATCATCTCTTCTTTCCAGCCGAGTTGCTGTGTGGCATTGCAGTGGATTTTGGAGTACCAAGCTCTAGTTGTTCTTGCCAATGGTTCTCTGTTTAGATGTTGATTCAGGTTCCTTTTGAACCCTTGTTACTTTCACCTATTTAGGGACCACTGGGTCTATGGTTCCACTTCTTTGGATAACACCATTTTCATTGATCGTTGAGGGTGTGCACTGAGGAATTGGGACTTGCAACACTGGTACTGTTTGAATCTCCATTGAAAGAGGAGTGTCCTGAATTGGTACAAAATAAATAATTTGTTGGCTTAGGACTTCGGGGTTTGGACCAGTGAATTCTGGTCTATGCTCGAGTAGTTCAGGGGGGTCCAACTACATGGGCTCTGGTTCAGTGGTTTAGGGTGGGATGGTTATTTCTTACAATGGAAATTGTAGTTGTGGGGATGGTGGGGGTTGTTTTTATGATGAGGATTGTTTAGTGATTATCGTGGTGGATGCAGTGGTGTCTATTTTAGGGTCATCAATGATGTGAATCACTGTTTGTTCATCTTAGGTGGCATCTATGGTATGAGGTAAAACCGATGATATCAGTTGTGGATTCAACATATTAATAGGGGAAACCCCTGTTTGAGGCTTTGTGGGCATGACATCTCTTATGAAATCAGAAACAAGGATATCATTGACATCCTTACATGTCAAAATAGCTTGCTCAGGAAGTTGCAGGAACATAGGTAATGTTCTCTTCTTGCGCTCTAGAGGTATCTTGTCCTTCTTCGTCTCAGAGTCTGATGGCATATCAGTGTTTTGCTTCTTTGTTGTTGGTGCTACTAGACCAAAACTCAACCCGACTCCTTCTTCATGGCCCCTTTTCTTCAGGATCTTCAGGGTTAAAATATAATGCATCCTTGACTTACGTGGGTTTCACTTTGCTCTTGAACATGACATGATGCATCCTTGACTTACGTGGGTTTCACTTTGCTCTTGAACATGACATGACCTCCTTGTCAAAGGCCTCTTCATCCAAGTAGAATGGCAATGTCTGAGAGTGGAAGTCTTCTCGCTTGGCATGCCTTGGCCAGACAAAGGTGTGCTGGCAGTTCATGTTGAACGTGTTGTTCCGCGTGTTCATGTTGCGAAATTCCTGAGGTAGGCGCAACCTATGAGTTGCATCGATCATCCCGTTATACCATTTTAAGAATGCTTCTTATTTGAATGTTGTGTTCTCTGAGTCTGACCTTGAGTGCCAAGGCTTGAACATCTTTGCTAGTCAGTCGTTATCTGCTAGTGATAACAATATTCCTCAAGGTGGCGTCCACTTCATCATGGAGAACTCAAATAGCAGGTATCCATAGGTGAAGGTGTTTCCCTTCTCTCGAGCTTCCTCACATGCTACTGGGATTTCTTCAAGCAAGTAGCTACATCAGTTGCATACTTCTCCATTAGCGCAAAAATATGCTACCGGCAGGACATCCAGTGTGCACTCACCCTTGTAATATGACAACATTACCTTGATAACAATCACATATCAAGTTTTCCTAACTGTCTCAGGTAGAATGGGGTCAATATTGGCTATGCGACCCCTTCTGTGAGTATGAAATATTTCATACAGACTGGGTTCTCTCTTTTTCTTCGCATGTTTACAGGGACCTTGAAATCCTTTTGATAAGTCTTCGCCTTAGATGGATAGGACCATGAGTTGATGGATATCCTATGCATGTATGGGATACTGTCTGTCGATCCATAAGATCCTATTATGCACGTGGTTGGTGAGGAACTTAATACACCACGCAATCTCTCCAATAGTGCCGAAAATTGGCAAGTCTCGAAGATTCATGATACTGAAATTGAAGAGGTTGATGAAATATGACCTCGGAATGAAGTGCATCCCTCCAAAATCATGTGGAGCCACATTAAATAACACATCAATGATCAATTGGGGGAAAAACACCTGCTCTGTTAGGTCGAGGTCGAGGAGTTTCACCTGCTCAACCGTTCCCTTGAGATCACCCACGATCTCAACCCAGGGATCACATGGCTCATCCATCACTGCATCTTTGGAGACCGAACTACTGCTTCCTATAGATCTCAACATAGTGACTCAGGACTATCAAGGGACTTCGAATGGATATTTGGGATTCTAAATCGTGACTAAGGGTCAAGGGATTGCACATGCGTTACTAAAATTTAAAAATCGCAAGGTCGAAAGTTCTCTCTGGGAAACAATACGTCTTACACTGAGTTCACCCACCCTTATACTTAGGCTTAGATGACAAGTTATATGATAAAACTTAAGGCCACCCATCATTAATCCTATAGATGCAACTTGGAGCTGAGTTGTTCGATGAGACTGTTTAACGGGGTAAATCTATCGGGTGATTCTGGCATTTACTGAGGAAGTTGGAAAGCAATGTGGTTGTCTTCATACCTTACCATTTGAACGGGTGAGACTCCTGGCACGAATACCGATGGAATTTTCATGTATCATGGCTTTATGGTCTAATAAAGTTCAGACGAATTACTATAGAGGTCATAAAGGCTATGAATGGACTGGGTGGGTGTAGCACATGGACTAGGATTTTGTCCAGATTCACTCTCCCTTTGACCACAAAGGGGTCCTTGTCACATTTAATGACTGTCTTTAATGGAATCATGTCTCTTTGATCCTACATTGTTGAGTAATTAGTTCTGCACCAAAGTAACACTAAGATAGAAAAATGAAATACATGTCATGGTGCAACAATTCACACTCCAAATTTATCAACTGAAATAAAAAAAACAACCAATGTTTTTTCAAAAATTCAAATCTAACTACTTTACATGCTCCTTTGGACTAGAGAAACAATCCTTTATCTCAGTGTTGATAGATATAGGGTTTAAGGTCAGCGCCATTCACCCATCCTGGTCAAAGTATACAATCCAGTTGCACTATTCTGACTTCTCTCGAGTGTCGGATCTCTGCGACTATAAATGGTCCCAACCAATGCATGCTCAACTTTCTTGGATGTTTCTAGTATCTACTATCATAAATTAGGACCTTATCTCCTTGCAAAATTGTTTTAGTCTTAATGTTCCTGTCATGCCATGCGTTTTTCCTGGGTTTCTCAACTGATTAATGAATGTTTGATGAGAACCTAGTCTCATCAAGTTCTTTCAACTCCATAACCCTATGCACAACTGATTCATCCTCTAACATGTGTGTAATCTGTGCGATGTATAGACTCGGGGTAATGAACCTTGTCGGTACCACAACCCCTTTCCCAGAAACTAGCTGAAATGGAGTATACTTTTGGAGCTTCTTCGTGGTTGTCTTGTAAGCCCATAAAACTGTTGGGACTTTGTCATCACAATCTTCCTTGTTTGCACAACAAACCTTCATTAATCCTCTCTCTAGAATCTTGTTAAATGTCTCTATTGTGCCATTGGCTTGTGGGTGGTAGGGGATACTTTATGATGTTGAAATAAGAACATTTTTGTAAGCTTTGATATTTACTACTCATAAAATGACCATCCTGATCACTAGTGAGACTCCTAGGACATACAAACCGAGTGATAATTCTTTCAAAAATAAACCTGGAAACAATATTGGTCGAGCAATCCTGAACAACTTTTTCCTCAGCCCATCGTGTAAGATAATAATTTTTGGTAATAATATACATGGCCTTTGAGTGCTTAGCCTTGGGGTTGAATGACCCAATGAAATCAACCACCCAATTCTCAAATTCTTATAGAGATCAAACTGGATGAAGAGGAAATTTGTCTCATCTTGATGGATTTCCTACTCTCTTATAGGCATCACAAGATCTATCATATTTCTTCTCATATTTGAAGAGTGTGGCCCACCATAATCTAGCTTGGAGGACTTTCTGCACAGTGGCCTTTCCTCCAATGTGGCCTCACACAACTCCACTGTGGCATTCCCATAGTATGTCTTGTATTTCATGGTCTAAGATACACCTCCTGAGGATTCTATCTAGGCCAGAGTATGTTTCTTGGAAGGCCCTTGTACTCAAGGAAACTGCTATGTTTTCCAGGTATTCTGGTATGACCTCAACCCAGAACATGACTGCATCTGGGAGCTGATCATCGACTGCTCTGCCACTTCTCTTGATTGTAATATGGATAGGTGATCAAGACCCACATTGCATCTTCCAAGTTTGATGATCACCTCAAATGAAAATTAATGAAACAATAAGAACCATCGACAAATTCTTCCTTCCAAGACAGGCTTGTTGACTAGATATTTTAATGCAAAATGATCAACAAAAAATTTAAAATGAGATCCTAACAAGTAATGTATAAAATTTTGTAGAGCATAAATCATATCCAAACCCTCCCTTTCTGTATTTGTATAGTTGCGCTGAGATTGAAACAAATTCCTTATAGAAAAGTATATGGGATGACCATGGTTCCATCTCATGGTTACACTAAAATGTCTCCAAAGGAAATACATGATGTGTCCACGTTCACATGAAATTCATTTTCCCAATTAGAAAATATCAGAATAGGTGTTGTGCTAATATTTTCCTTCAGGATGTCGAATGCTTTATCACACTCTGGTATCCAATGTAACATTTATGACTTATTTAGTATATTTTTCAGGGGTGCAGTAATATTCACATACCTTCTGATAAACCTGTGACAGTACCCTGTGTGCCCCAATGTGGAGCCCAATTGTTTAACGCTCGTAGGTGGTGACATGTTCACAATGATCGCAACTTTGGTTGGGTCTACCAGTACTCCTTCTTGGCATACTATGTGGCCTAACAGATTACCATGTGGCACACAAAATATACTCTTTTTCAGTTTCAAAGATATCTGCAATTCCCTACATCTATCAAACATCAGTCATAGTAGAGATACATGTTCTTTTGAGAAGACTGTATATCGTCCAATCATCCATATAAACTTCTATAAATTTGTGAATAAATTATCGGAAGGCTGCTATTACAATCCGGGAAAAAAATGCAGGGGAGCTCTTTAGGCTGAAGGGCATCACATTGTATGCAAATGACCCCCATTTTGTTATGAATTTGGTCTTCGTTTTGTCTTCCTCGACAATTCTCACTTGGTGATACCCCGAAAATCCATATGTAAATAAGTAATATTCTTTCCCCACAACTTATTCTAGCACCTCGTGAGTAAAAGGTGTTGGAAAACGGTCATGCACACGGGAAGAGTTAAGGATTTTTTAGTATACACATACCCTAATGTCTTATGTACCTTTCTTACTATGGATAACTATGGGGCTAACCCACTCTACTTCTTCCACTGGAAAAATAAGGTCGGCCTCAAGAATCTTGTATACTTCCCTCTTAAACTTCTCTTTCACCCTGGGGTTAAGATGATATGGTCTATTTATTATAGGTTTTGACCTGGTTTGAGTTCAATTTTCATCTCTCCCATCTCTCCTTTAATCCCTTTTATCTATGAGAATGTCTTTGGGTATAAGTCCTCATACTCCCGCAACAGGCTATTTATTTCTTGGCTAGTTTTCTCATCCTAGTAATATCCTACCATATCTATCTTGGGTTTCTTTGTAGTTCCTATGTTGAATTTTTACAACTTCAATGGATGATTATAAGAACTATCAGTCTGGTTGGGTATGGTGTTCTGGATTTCTCTCCTTCCTTCTATTTCCTTAATGACTAAGTTTCTCAGTTCTTCTAGATCATCCGGTTTTTCCAAATCCTTCTCGATCTTATATCATTCTATAGGTGTCTTGTTTGTGTGTAGGAGAAGGTTATATTGAAGCACTTGAATATGATTGGTGCATACCACTAGTTCTGAATTATGTTTACAAGCATCGATAAAAACAATTTTTTTAATTCTTTCTAGGACTATCTCAAGCTCAAGGTACTTACTTGTAAAGGAGAAGTCCTTGCAGAATTGGTCTGCCAACATTCTAGGTGTTGTTCTTCCTTATGGTGTCTTCATGGATGTACCATGCTTTCAGAATCAGACCTAGTGAATGGGGAAATACTTGAACCCACAAACAAGATGGTATTTATGCAACTTGTCATCATCACACGCATTTTTCAATATGTGTTTTAGGATCAGAATGTCCATTGAATGGTAGGGAAACTTGGAAGTCCATCTCCATATCTGATTTTAGTTGCTCCTTACCTTGAAATCTATATTAAATGGCTTGCTTCACATCCTCCTAGTTCTCGATCAAGACTTTGTGACTATCCCACCATCTAGCAGGGGTGTCCTAGAGGGATAAGTCCATAACTAAAATCATTTTATCCTCCGCTATATTTTCTTCCATTATAACTAGAAAATTGTTAAGTTATGAGGTACCATCGTATATAGGATGTTACCTAACCTCGGTTCCAACCCATCTATATGCTCTGACAGTTGATCATCTTATTGAAAATCTTTCATATGAATGTTTCTTCCAACTGTCAAATGCTAGTTCTGAATATTCGTCCGTCGATTGTATGCTCCTCCAACTTACTGATCCATCAACAATAGGATTTATGTAGTCTTCTCTTGTTCCTATTGTTACAACATATAACTGATCCAAATATCCTCCTTCCATATTATTTTCCATTGGCTCCGTGTATCGAGAGCCTACATATGGATCCAAGGGATGAACTGATTTTATTTCATCTACTTCAAATGTCATAGTATCCCTCTTTAGGTAAATGAAAACATAGTTATCATAGGCCCAATCAATGCCAAGTAGTGAAGGATAAGGGTCCCTATCCACCATGATTTCGATCACCTCAAAATCAGCTACAATCTTCACACCTACAACATCTATCTCCATATTCTCCAGTCTTCCTATTGGGAAAATACAATACTGATTGGCCATTCTCAACTGGATTGGGGAATATGTCAATGAGGGTTTTCCTAAAGCTTCCCAAGTATTTTTAGACAATATGTTAACATCAGATCCTAGATATAACATAACATCATCAATCTCAAACTCATCTATCTGGGCTGCTAGTCTAAAACCTTTCCCAGTCCATGTTTTCCTTCTTTGCAATATTGTAGGGAAATCCCCCTGTGGACAGGTGAATTCCCTCTTAGATATTAGACCCCTATGACCAAGACAGAAAAGTGCTAACATTGAACACTGAATTTCCTTTAAACATAGCTAAGCTAATCAATAGAGGAGAGGAATAAAGTAAGAGTACCATTTTACGAAGTTTTTCCTCACTCAGTCCAAGTTGGGCTTGATCTTCAAGTCCTTTAATGAGTCCTGGAATCCCATAAATAGCCAAGACAAAGCATACTTCCTATTCTACCATGATTAGTTCAAAGCTAGATTTATCCAAAAGAGACAAGTTCATGTAGATGTACACAATACTGAAGGAAACATGCGAAGAACATGTATTAATGAGAACAAAATAAGGTGCTTACAAACTGTAGATGCAGATGTAGCAGCCTCACAAAGCTCTCCTTGTCCAACCACTTGCTCGAATGATCCACAATAAAAATGAAAATACTTTTCATTGATTATTCCCCCATTTCACCATGAGCATGCCTCCTTATACAGGCTTTGATAGGCCTAACCATCTTAAATATTATTGGGATAAGTTGAGGATCTTTCTCCATCAGTTGTGGAACTCCCCTTAGATCCAACCTTGGTCATAGATTTGAGCCAAATTGACTTGGATATTCTCAACTAGCTTCATAGATAAGGGGGATTTGTCTCTTGAGTTTCTCAACAGCTCGGTGCTCCTTCAAAATGGGCCACAAAGCATTGCAACACTCCCTGTTAAGAGGGCAAGGAGCGATAACACACCTTGCAAGTGGGAAAGGGAGCGTTGATATCCAAAAATTATTTAAAGGTGGTGATTCCTTAAGGAAAAAGTTTGTACTATTCGCCAAATGATATGTTCCTTCTTGTAACCAGTGTTAGAGGGTATTTCAAGTGTCTTTATGATGTCGTTCATGATGCAACATCGATGGGATGACAATATGATGTTCGCGACACTTGTTAAAAAAGTACGACATCATCGAAGTGATTAATTTTGATGTGTAACATGCACTCTCTGAGTATTCTTCTTAGGAAGATTAGTCCTTATTCTAGCTTCTGGAGATTCTTCAATTCCTAGGACTAGGTATAGGGAATTGCACAACTTTTTTGTTAGCTAGATTTCAATTCCTAGACTAGGTATAGGAATTGCACAACTTTTTGTTAGCTAGTCATCTCAGAATACCAAAAATAACTCAAACCAAAGGTCAACTATGTTTTCTGACTTCTCACGATGTCTTATCGAGATTATGGGGTTTTGAGGTGTAGGGGGTGAAGCAAAGAACTTCACAATCTTAGGATAAATGATAGGTTGAGGGGGTTTTCTTCCATATTAGGTCCAGAGATACTATGGAATACTTCCATTACATTTTTAAAGAATCGCTTCTATTTTAGAGGGTCATACCTATCCTCCTTAGGCGCTACTTTCTAGATCTGAGGAATATTATCAACATCTGTGTTAGTCTTTGCTCCTCTTCAAGTAATAATATTAAGGTTAGGTAGTTATCCTTTGATGACCTTATTTATATATGATATTATAATATTATATTCTTGTTGACGTACATGATCTTCCCATTTCACAATTAGCTCCAAGTAGTCTTCAGTTGCATGACCATTGGTTCTACAGTGAGAGCACCATGGCCAGCTCGGATGAGGAAAATCCCTAGCCATTTGACCTTTCTCATCATAGTTTTAGCATCTACTTGGTCCTCTTCGCCCGATTCTTCCCCCTCTAAATTCTCCTCTAGCTCCACCTCCTTGATCTCTTCTCGGTCCTTGAGGGATTTCATTCACCTTGAACGATATTTGATCCAGTCTCTCGGTAAGTGCATCCAGTGCTCTACACTGATTTGTAGCATGTGTGGTAGATGTGCAGAACTCACAATGTACCATATTCAATACTTTCGATTACTTCTTAATCATAGGGCATTGCCTTGGCCCATGCCCATGAATTAGATAGATCTCTTAGTACTCAATTGGCGATGATGCTTGATTACCTGGAAAATCATGATACGGGGTTGGGGTATCGAATGTTAACTTTGCAGATACTTGCGCAACTCCTCTCGTGGGTCCTGGTGAAGGTCCTATAGGATTCCAAGGAGGTATCGTTCCCCTCATCCGTGGGCATTCGTTCACCAAATGTCCCTCTGTGCAGCATCCAGTACACCGGACTTGTGGTCGTCATGGTCTGGGTATCGTTAATTCTTTAATCTTCTCTATCAATGTCGATATTTATCCTTGTAGTTGGGACAAATTTGCAATTGTTGGGGGTCTGGTCACTCTCAGTCTCCCTGGATATCCTTCCATGGATTCAATCTTCATTGATTGTTCCAAGGAATCTGTCAAAGTGGCTATCCGTTGTTGTGTTAATGGAATCCATGTCAAAGGTAGACATACCTAGATATACCATTCTCTTTGATGATCTTCATGAATTGGATGCGCTAACCTCCCTATAACATCTTTAAATTTTTGACTATATTCCTAGGCTAATTCACATTCCCTCTGCCGAATTTTGCGCAACTTAGACATATCTTGTTGTTCTGACTGAGGTAGCCTAAAATCCGTTATGAATTTTATTCGTAGTTGGCCCAGTGTGAATGCTTGTCATAGCACTCCTGGAACTCCTGGATCAATAGCCTTCATGTACCATTTGAGAGACCTACCTCTCAAGGTATTTTGGAACGCGACCAATTTATCTGTGTCTAGAGTCCCTTTGGATCTCCAGATTCCTTTGCATAGGAAACAATGCTGCTCAACATCCTCCCACATTTCCATCCATTTTTTATCTTACTGCTCCTATCAAGATAAAACCTAACAGTCCTGGTTGTGATCTAACATGGGATCCCAATATCCTCCTAGTATTCAATATTACCAATTGTGACTGACTAACTGATTGTAGTGAAATAGGAATAACATAAGAAGGTAGTATATAATTTACCACTGGTATGGAAGAAACTTGGGGTATGGGTGATTCGGGGCTAGTGCCACTTGTGTTATAGAAAGATTTGACTCACCATTGTTATCTTTCATAGAGGGCATTTTTCCATTTCCCTATGAAGACTTATCAACCCCTTTTTGATAAATCCAGAGCCAAAAATATATATTTTTCCACATATACGCTCCCTAACTGCTTTGCAAGATGCGTATACACTTTATGCTCCACTACATCTCGTGTATATTGAGATTTGTGACAGAAAATACAAAATGAGGTCGGGTTTCCATGTCACGACAAAAGATCTCTGATCTTTGGCCTTCCATATACTGGAAACATGCCGACTCGGCCCTTTAGTTGCATTCTGGAGGCTATAAGAGCACAATTTCGAGCTATGGAAAAAGAGGAGAAACCATTCAACTTTGAGAGCAAAGTTACTATGGAGAAATTACTTCATATTGAGTCTGCATCCCTATGTCCCTCAAGTTTGAACACAGTGCTTAGCCCCCAAGCTCTTTCCTTATTGTCGAGAGGACCTCATTACCTCTTTTCTATGAGCTTGTCTTTGGTGGAGGATTGAAGTGGTGGAGACCCAGTTGGAAGGAATTTGGTTTCTTGATTTCGAACCGTGCCGACATGAAAGTCTGTAATGTTGATACTTTTGTTGATCAATTATTAATCGAAATATTCCTTTCCCATCCTATCGATATCTTGAAAATATATGAGTATTATCCATGGGCATGTTTGTAGTGTTTATTAATGGATTGTTCTATCTGATGTGCTAACTCATTTTATATCTTGTCACTATATACTTGCATCGCTTGTTTGTTGAGAACTTTTTGCAGGTGTAAATCTTTGGGTCTAAGTGCTCAACAGTGGAACGACATCAAACGATTAGATCGAGGTAGGCTTATTCCTCATATTGCACATTAGTTTATATAGCACATGTTGGAATTGAGTTGATTTCTGTAGTCATACCTGTCTGTTGTGGTTTACCCTTGGCCACAGAGAGTTTTTCCCTTGTAACAGAATTGGTGACCATACTGGGGATATATCTTCCTTCTAAGGGTTGAAGTGTTTTTTCTTCTTACATTGCTCTTTTTCCTTTGTGTTTCTTGTCATATCATAGTTGGACAAAGTCTGTTCACTCTGGGTCTGATCTTTTCAGCTTTTTACCCTTTCCTAGCCTTGTTTTAAAAGATATACGCCCTTTTTTCCTTGACAACGGCATATACACGCTTCTTGTCCCACTGCAAGAAGCGTATATACGCCCTTTTCTCTTGAACAGTCACGTATACCACTTCCCTTTTCTTGCTTGCTTGGTTTAGTGACTGTTGGGTAGGTTTTGAGGATCACTGAGACTTCTTATGTCTCTGTGGTTCCCGTTGAGATTATCTGAGATGACAAGAAGCCTGTTTGGAGTTGAATTTTTGGGTTGTGTCTTTCTCTTTGTTTTCCATTTTTTATTTGTCCTTGGTAGTTGGGTTGTCTGCTTAGCTTCTTGGTATTATGCTCGAGTGATTTATTTTATACACAATAGAAGTTATACATCAAGTCACTTATCAGTCCATACATTTTCTTTTTAATACATTGAAAATACAAAAAAAATAGGTATTTTGCATTAGTTGGTATTTTTGTCTTGGAACCTTTATCATTAGCTTAGCACATTTAGCAAAAGATTGCATTTTACTTATGAGTTGCAGAGTTAAAATTGAAGATTGCACTATTTTTATTTAACATATCATTCACTGAAAAGTTAAAGTTAGGCTTTGCATTATATCTCTTTTTATTTTTTGTGCAGAGTCATAACACCATGAGTTTTATTTCCATGCCTTTTTGAGTAATCATGACCAATAAAATTTACGCTTTAAACTAAAATTGATTAGTAACGATTTTATTGTTTAGGGTGCACAAACTAGCCTAGGATTTAGTGCCTTGGAATAGGATTTTGTGAGTAAACTTCTCCAAGGAAATTAAACCAACATATGTGCCTGAGACAGGGAATTGAAAAATCCATTGTATAATTGGTAATATCAGGAGGCTCCGCTCACACCGAAGTTAAGCACGAGGTCACACAAAGTTTGTTGAAGGGATAAACCATGGATACTCACCTAGCATCAGAGATATTTATGTGGATTTATTCGTATTTGGGGATCTTGCTAGTATCCATACCTCTGTGAGAGGTGGTACTTTCAAGGTTTCGGGCTTTGCTACCCTACCCATACGGTAATCCATACTTATGAATATTTGCCTATGCATCGGTTATACAGTGGTTGATTAGTTGCTTGACTTAGGTTTCTCATAGGTTACTTGCAGGGGTTATTTTGCTTGTATCCTGGGTCGGATAGGGGCTAGACAACACACAACCTTTATGGAAGATTACCTCTCCGAGGGGATCTGACCGACTGGTTGTTAAGCCTACAAGGGCCCTTATAATTGATTATGTTACCTCCAAACTTTAGCAGGGAGTCTCAGGTCCCTCTTGGAAAAGGCATACCTTCTTTAGCAAGGGAGGCCACTCAGCCACTTTATCCCATTTGCATGCATATTGGCCGTTTGAATTTTTGGTATGATCTTTGATTACTAGTTGGCTCGAGGACTCTGGTTTTTGGTTTCATTATCATGGATAGTAGAGTGCCTTTTACTCCTCCATTCACTGCTACCCACCCCATGATTCCTCCTCATTTCATGCGGACAGACCCTTCTATTTTTTACAATGGTATGCATGATTAAAACGTTCAATCCGCACCTTGGGTCTCTAGTCATTTTTTTGTTGATATGCCTTCCCACGTGCAACCCCCTCCCTAGTCTACTTATATGAATCATAGCATTGGACACGGGGGCACCATCGCTCCCATGCCCACTTCTTCATTTGATATGAGTCATTTTCCCATGGGAGGTTGGAACCTTCTCCCTTATGGATCTAATCCCAACTATGATCTTTCATGATATAGTGCTCAGATGGGTGCTTATTACACCTTTCCCATGTTTCTTTCATCTGCCATGTCGGTCCCTTTAAACACTTTTTCTGCACCATGTCCTCAAGTACCCCCAGGTCTTCCCTATGGGGAGAATCAATTTTATAATTCATGCTACCCTCCTTATAGGACACCCCCACAAGGGAGAAACATATATCCTCACTCGAATAATTCTTATCCTACCTCGGTCTCTTTGTAGACC
>SNQJ01S0072771.1:19724-32348 GCA_010110895.2 Picea sitchensis | reverse complement strand
ATTGCCCTAAAATCGAATACTCAACATATAAAAGTTAACCACATGCAAATTCAACCAGATATACATTAATAAGGTAAAAATCCCTTATGACCGCTGAACTTAAAATACAGAGATACAAGGCCGAGCCATCCCTTGAATAGACCTCGATCTTTATGACGCTCGCCCTTCCGGCTTAAAATTATATCAGAAAAAAGGAAGAAAAATACTTAGGGTACTCTTTAAGAGTAACAAATTAAAACCCAAATACCTTTTGAGCTTTTGACCAGGAGTCTGCGTTCGAATCTATGCATGGTCGAAGTCCCTACAAGGAATTTTTTTCAAGTTACATTAGTATTATATAATAAAAGCAGAATGGACAGAACCATTAATAGAATAATGAATGATAGGAAGAGTTTAATGAAATGTGGTATTCAACTCACGGTGGGAGAACTGGAGTCTTTTCCTCTGTCGTATCTAGTCATATAAACATCCTAGGTCGAGGGGAGGATGGTCCAGGTATTTCTGATGGGTACCCTTGTAAACACAGAGCCCCATAATTAGATCTCGGTTCCCAATCCTTTAAAGAATAAGAATGATAGTTTGAATATTAAAGAAAATTAATGCTTCAACCAAGAAATATCTATAAGAACGCTTTGACTTCATAGACCTTCATACGAAACAAGCACAGATGTCTCCATGAGTACTGTAACTTTCTATAACTTTGACCCAAAAGAAAAACGAATACACAATGAAGCTCCAGAATCTATTAGGGACTTACGAAAGCATCTTAAGGGCTATAAAGTTTTTGATTAGTACTCTAGACAAGAACTTAACATGTGACACTACATGAGATACAAACGTCTAAGCTATATCCAAATGGAAATAAAACGCAGGCAACTTAATAAGTAAGAAGCTCCAAATAGGTAATACACAAGAAGCATTGTAAAGAATTTACAGTTGGGGTATTCTCCTTTAAATTATAGAATCGGTACCTATACCTGAACATTTACGCTTGGGGTAGCAAAGGAAATTACGAGTGGAAGTCCAAACCCCAAACAATAATAATAATACTCTCTCTCTCATAACTACATGTTTAAAAACCTAAAGCTTAAGGAGCAGTCTAGTATACTGAAATTGCAAATTTCCCCATGAATAAAGGAGACTTTCCACAGAGCCAAATCTTTGAAGGAAAGACATTGTTTACAAAGAATCCGTAAGAAATAACAAATACTGGAATGACCAAAATCCCTCTCGACTTTTCTTACTCATTACAAACAACGACAAGAGTATTGTAACTTACCATGAAGATGGGTAGCTCCTTCATATCTCACCAGGGGAAAACCTCTAGAGTGTCGACCACCATCACAGAGGAGGAATGTGTAAGGAAGAAATAAAACCCTAAAATCTAGGCAGGAGAACCCCAATGGAGCATTAACCATTACTACATAGACTTATAGTAGGAGTACGAAGGCGCTATCCGACCATGTGGCATAACAAAGGTGGGATAAGTGTATTGAATATAGGGTGAGTGGTGGCCTCGGAATGCGAACTCCGAGGGCCTCCATTAATAGACTGGACAGAGGGTTATTAAGTACGACTGACAGAAAAAGCCTTAGACTCCTTGTTGAGTTAATGCACTATCATGACTCGCTCATTGTTCAATTAAGATGATTTAGTTCGTTATCCCTTCAGTTGGATTACGGGGAGGATCAGTTAGGATTAGAGTGAGTCGAAAGTTAATTGCCTTTAAATTCTTACAAGCTGCAACCCTTAACCCTTGAGTTTATCCTTTTATAAAAGTAAATTGTTCATATTCAAGTAAGGGATCATACATAGGGGTGAGGGTTAAATTGTTTATAGGACTAAAAGTCCTATATATTCCATAAATGTATAGATATAATTATATTGTTTCTATTAATAAGATGGAAGGTAATGCCAAATACAATTATTAAATAGGAGAAGGAGGTTCATAGTAGTTCAATTGTCATTAATAACTTCATTGTTTGAAGACTAGGAGAAGTAATGTTTCCCAAACATACTAATAATTTTTTATTTTTATTTTGGGTAAATTGGGGTTCATTACACCTTACCATACTTCCGTCTCTTCGCAGACTTCAGTGACGATTCCCATACAAAACTCTTTGGATTAGTTAGGTGGAGGATACTAGATTTCCATTCAGGGTCAAGGGGTAAACTAGAACCCTTCTTAGCCTGTGATGTTTCAAAGCCAATCTTTCCCGGGAACTTGGTATCAAATGCCATAACTAAATGCTAGTCCAGTCACTATCAGTCATACTGAAGCTCCATCACCAACCTCTTCTAGTCATGTTGGAGATGGGTTAATAACCTCTGCAAGTCATGTTGACGGCCTGCACCCAGTTGCTACTATTCATGTTGGGGGAATCACTCTGGTCGCCATGATTCATATCAATGCCACATCTCCAACTTCTGTACATCATGTAGGAGATGACTCTCTCACCTTTGTTGGTCACATTGAGAGCATGTCACTAGCCATTGGGAATGATGTTGGAGGCATCGAGAAGCCTAGATGTCTGAGATGTAAGCCTAAATTACTTTGTAGGACTTGAAAATGAAAACGCATTACTCATTTGTGTCCAACCACTGTTGGGATACTGAAAGCGTGGGGTTCACCTATGGGCCCTTCGTATTCTAAGGAGTCTATGGTTTCCCTATAGCCTATTTCTCCCTTGATTGACATGACGGTAATGTCATTGCAATCCTCTCCTAACAATACCCCCATTATTGAGGGTGATGTGTCCCTTATCCCTGTTATCAAGCATCCGATTCAACCCAGAGTTGAAGAAGTGGTGGTACTAGTGCAATCTTTGGTCAATATAACTCTCCTTTTCGAGAGTGGTGCATCCTCCAACCATGTTTTTAACATTCCTGATCCTACACTTTTTGAACAAGAGAGATTTTTACTGTCCCCGAGTTCTCTCCCTCCAAGTCTTGAGGAGATTCCCTTCGATTGGTATGGTCTTGTGGGCTATCAAATGCCCTCTTCTATGTCGTTTCCTGTAAGAGACATTATTTGGTATATCATGGAGATGATATCCTCTGCTAGTGATTTATCCTCATCGACTTGGAGATATTTGGGTTTCCCCAAGATTATGTCAGCTATTCATAAGATACTAACATTCCACAGAAGTCTAGCATAGGAGCCTTGGCCTCCCCCATGACATGCCACCTAGAAACCTCTTAGCGAGTCTGAGTTAATCTCTTTTTTGACTCATTTAAAAAAGCAAAAAAATTACCGAGTGATTTGTCCCTTTCACACTCGTTAAGTTGGACTTGAAAGGTTGTGAGTCTTAGTTAATATCTTTTCTGACTCATTTTCAAAAAGTGAAAATATTTCCAAGTGAACTTGTCTCTTTCACACTCGTAAATTGGATTTGAAAGGACGTCTATTTGGCACAATTTTATCCCTTTTTCACACCAAGTAGACTAAATGTTATGAAAAATGAATTTTTTTGGCGTGAAGTTGTGATTGCATCTCATGCCCTTGCTTGCAGTATTGAGCCTATAGTCGGTTCTCTCTTTGCATTATAAACCGTTTGCCTCAGCATTTTTTGCATCCTCAATCAATAAAATCCTCGTTATATCCTTTGCAATTTGACACCCTATACCTAGGACGGAACATTCCCCCGAGTGTCCATCTCCCGCATACATATCCTTGCATTGAGAATAGGTATGTTCCACTATTGGAACTAGTTTTTCTTACTTGTGACACACATTTCCTCCTCTGTATCATAACATTCATTTGTCTATGAAAAAACAAAAAAAGACGGACAGGAAGGGAGTATTATCTTATATTAGCAGCAATTGTGTCACCTTTGAACATAGCACAAAGTTATTGAGTCCATTCATCAATATAATTTTGGGATTATCATGCACTTAGGAAGTTGATCTCGTTATAGAGTCTTCTCTATCGACTAGTTACTCTTCCATTCCCTATAGAGAATTTCATTGATGCCTCCTGCATCTCATGGTTTCATCATTAATTTTATGTTGTCAGAGTCTTCCAGATGTCTCATTCTCTTATTCAAAGGAATTCTATCAACCTGTGTTGGCCACTTCTCAGAAATCTTCACTTTTCATGTTGGCCATACCCTCAATTTGTCTCAAAGTCACATGATACTATATTCCAATCATGCACCCTATTCCTACTTTCATCATTGGTAGGTAACCATGAACCCAACAATGGACATTTCATCATTGGTTATTGAATGGGTGGTTTCCCTTGTGTTTGACGACAAGATATTTATTCAGACATTGGGATTCATGCAGTGTCTTGGATTCCATTATCCTTATTGGTGGTTTCCTCGCCTTTGTCAGCAAATTTCCTCATTGGCTTATATTCATAGGGTATTTTTCATGTACCGCTTGCACTTGGCACACACGAAAGACACACAGGGTCGGTGGTTCATGAACATTTTCTTTGTCCGATTTCCTCCAAATCATGAAGCTCCTTCTTTGTACCTCATGCTGACTGATGATAGATGCCTTAGTTCTCTCCTTTCAGCAGGTCTCCTTCCATCGACTTCAACTCATCTATTCTGGAAATAGGACCTAGAGTATTATGAGTAACTTGAGGTTTACAGTAATTAGTGGTAGGTTCTCTTGCCATCGATAGTTGGGAATAAATCAATGTCTCCTGATCAATGCATTCTTTAGGTTTTTGACCCTGACTCCTTTATTCACACTTGTAAGAATGTACTCGGTGCCTTTATACCTACTTTCATTATCGGTAGGTTGTCTCACATTTTTTAGTGGTATACCTCAATGATAGGTAATCAAACGATGTCTCATTGTGTTCGAGCTCAACTCTTTTATTCAGATTATGTAGACTTTCACCCTTGGAGGATTGTCTAGAATACTTGAAGGCATCAGTATGTGGCTGCAACTTTCCTGAGTTGTTTCTTCCTTTTCATTGGACCAACACCTATATGACTTCAGTAATTATGGGAGATTAGATTGTAGTCCATTGTATACAGATATCTTCATATTGATTTTGAGACTGGTTCTACTGGGCTTTGTTCGTGACTATGACAACCTTTGGCATGTAACTGCATTTGTATTTTCCTATTCATGGCCATGGAAAGTTGTTTGGTATATTTTCACATGGATCTGTAGTGTAATTCTATTAGCAACCATGTATGCAAAGTCAATGCAGAATGTAATGAGAAACTAGTTATTCCAGTCGGTTCTCCATCACTCCACTTTTGGGTTGTTTAAATGTGTTTCGGCCATTGCAGATACTCTTCTAACCTCACACATTAGGGGACATCTTTTATAGCAAGAGTTGCCTCACCCTATGCAATCTTGCACATAAGTCCTTTTTCCATTTTCCTATGCAGACTTATCATCCCTATTTGTAAAATCCCAGAGATAGAAATACATATTTTTCCACATGTATGCACCTTGGATACTATACAACATTCGTATACGTAGGTTGCACCACCATAACCCGCGTACATCAGGATTTGTTCCCAAAAATGAAAATTTGGTGTCATGTTTCCATGTCACGATAGGAGATCTACGATCCTTGGCCTTCTATATACTGGAAACGTTACGTCTCTGCCCTTCAGTTCCATTTGAAGGCTATAAATGGGCAAATTCTGAGCTATGGAAAAGAGGAGAAATAATTGAACTTTGAGAGAAAATCTACTCTGGAGAAATTATTTACTTCATATTGACTCTGCATCCCTTTGTCCTTTAAGTCTAAACACAGTGTTCAGGCCCTAATCTCTTCCCTTATTTGATTGAGAACTTCATTGTCTCTCTTCTATGAGCTTGCCTTTGGTGAAGTATTGAAGTGGTGGAGGGCCAGCTGGAAGGAACTTAGTTTCTCTATTATGAACCATGCCGACACAGAAGTCTGTAACATTTTAACTTGTGTTGATCATATATTAATAGAAATAATCTTTTCCCATCCAATTGATATCTTGCAAATATTTGAATTATTATTCCATGGGTGTATTTGTCATGTTTATTAATGGATTATTCTATTGAATGTGCTAACACCATTTATCATCACCATATGATTTCTTTGTTTAGTTGTTGAGGACTAGTTGTAGGTATATTTCTTTGGGTTGAGTGCTCAATGGTGGAATTCCTCGAACATTTGGATGAGGTAGTCCTTTTATCTTCTATTTCTAGCATATTTGTTTACATAACATACTTAAGAATATAGTTGATTTCTATAGTCATTTCCGTCTATTGTGGTTTACCCTAGCCATAGAGATATTTTCCTCGTAACATTGATACGGTTTCACACTTGATGGTATTCCTTCACTCTACACATGCATTTCATCTATCTCCTTTTTAATGAAAATGGAATCCTCGATCATCTTTTCTTGGTCTTTTATTACTCTAGCCTTCGAGATAATACCATCATATTTGGCATGTACATTTGCTAGATGGAGTTCATGTTCTTAAAGTATCTTTTGTTGACCTTCTCTAATATTGTTTTCTTTCTCGTTTTGAAGCTGCAATGTGATCCCATCTAACAAACTCTTATGTCCTTCTTCAATTATGTCTTTCATTTATGAATTTACCTCATCTGTATTTAAGGATTCCTCAACCTTCTTGCAAGTATCCTCTTGCAGTATCTTGGTAGATTCTTCATCCAAGATTCTTCTTTCTTATTTATTTTGAAAATTATTATTTTCTTCTTTGAATCTCATAACCTCATCCAATAGTTTTTTATTATGTCTTCGTAATCTACATATCTCTTCATCTTTCTTTTTCAAATCTTCTCTTGATTTATCTTTTTCCCACTTTCCTTTCCTAGTATTTTCTTGCTTTAGGTTCTTAACCTCCTTAATGGGTGATTCATTAAGGGATATTATCTTAGATATATCCTCACCCTTATTCTTAATCTCTTCCTTAGCTTCTTGTAATTCATCTTTAATTATATACATTTCTTCCATTTTTGTATCCCTAGTCCATTTATTTGAGAAGATGTTTTCAAATTCTTCCCATGTGGAGTGGAATATAGTATATTCATCAATAATTCTGCACCACTTATGAGATTCACCTGAAAAAGAAAAAGATAAACCACAAGGAGCTATACCAATCCTCATACAATATTCCTTTACCATCCTCAACCATTCCCTAGGAATGATTTCATCTTTATCTTCATCTCCATTAAAGTTAGGTATTGTCATTGATTCTTAATTGAGGTCTAAACCCAATCCTTGACTTCCAACCTCCATATATTAAGGATAAATTTCTCAAATAGTTATAATCCTTGTTCCAATATTCTCTTCTATGTGTTATGTTTCCAATGGATTTTAAATCATCTCAATCAGACATTCCAATGAAAAGTTATGATAATGTTAAGTGAACATACCTTTGAAACCTTGATTTGGAGTTTGTCCTTCTGGAAGACCTTACTTATGATGTATCTCTTCAATTTTGGCCCTTCTCAGTCTAGAATTATGACCTTTAGTACTCTGAAATTGATTCTCTGCAATATCATAGGTATAACCAAAATTATATGTGCGAAGTGGAATTTATGATAACTTCCCCACAACTTGCTGATTTTTGGCCTTTCTGGTAGAGAGAACTTGTATCGAGTTCCCCGTGCACAATAATTGATATAAATTCTGAAAATTGTACCAGACATACTATGGCATGTTCACTATTCAATTCAATTAGTCTCACTCAATTTGGATTCTCTATGAATAAGTTATGGTTGTTTTACCCGAAACACCTGTTTGAGACTAGTCAATAGGAAGTCATATACCCTATCTTCCATGAGGTATATATACAAAATTAGGATGACCCAAATGCTGAAAGTTTTTTCACATATACCTTGATAATTTATATGAATGTACTCCAGATTTCATGGTATGAAACATTAAAAAAAAATAGTTTATAGAAAAAATTTCATGATGACTAAATTCAGGATGATTCCAGAACCCTATATTACACAGTCTATATCTCTGAAAGTATGGCTTCAGGAGTGGAAATTTGAACCGAACATACCTTGATACATATACTAAATATCTTCCTAGGGGCTCCTTCGGAAACACTGTATAAAAAAAATTATATAAAAAATTCCAAGGTGTCTTAGATGTAGCAGCAAAACCCCAAGACCTTGAGCTCCGATACCAAATGTTATGATCTAAATTTCTCAAAATATCATAAAATTACAAAAGTACACACCATGTACAAAATTTCAATGTGTAAAAAAACTACAATATAGATAAGTTACAAAATAACTCCTTAAAGAATAGGGGAACCCCCTATAAATAACCCGATACCATTCATACTTCCCAATTCCACCTCAATAATCAATACATGATCTCTTATATATAGTTATTCACACTTGCACATGAGGCCCCTTTATCACTAGGCCAACCCTATTACATATGAATTTACACATTACATGTACATTTAGGCCCATATATCCCCCCCGCCCCCCTGGGGTCATAACACCTCTCTTATACTATGCATCTTTTTGTCATGTTGGTAATTGTTGCTACGCGCAAATTGGGTACCAAAAATTCTAATGGCACCACTGCTTCCTATCCATACACAAATCAGAATGGTATCTATCCTATCAAATTATTACATGTGGTTATGTATGTCCATAGTATTGTTGGTATTTTCAAGTCCCAATCATTCCTGTTCACATTACAGATCTTAGTCAAAGTGTTTTCCAAAATCTTTTGAAAGCTTCTAATGTCATATTTGTCTGATGATGATATGATGCACTCTTCTAGTGATAGATTTCAAACTCCTCAGTCATAGAATGATGGTATTATTAATAAAATGATTTCCTCGGTCACTCATCAAAATCCTAGGACATCTGTAACATCCCCCAAAATAAATTATTATTGAAGTCTGAAAAATACTTAGGAATTTATTTCCGTTTTGGTAAATTCAAAATTGGAAAATTATTTCCATTTATGGCAATTCCAAATTTTGAATTTATTTAATTGTAATTATTTTTATGACTGTTGGGAAAAGATTTGATTTTCCCAAACAACTCTTTGAATATGAAACTTGTAAGAAACAAATAATTTTTATATTTATTGCTGAGAGACAAATGGAACAACCAGGTTGAAATCAGTTGACCATGATTCCATGAGTGGGGAACATATTGGAACTACCTTAGGGATGAATGTTACAAGTGGAAAATCAAGAATTTGGCCATTGGAAGCCCCTGAAAATCAAGGATTTGTAAAGATATGAAAATTCCCAAGGGGAAAATACCTAGGCACAAATGATTTTGGATATATAGCATATGGGAGGAGGTAGGACATTGCCTAATATGCGAAGGAGAGGAATATCACTTGCTGTTATGAGCACTGGTTTTCTGAGTGTGAGGAAAGGAGAAGTTTTTTGATTTTGGAAGAGGACGATAGCTAAGGAGGACTTCGGAGTTCTCCCTCATGGATTCATGGTCAGGTTAGGGGGTGATCAGAGCAAGTAGATTGGCTGTTCCATTCTATGACTGGGAGGAACTTGGCTGTTCCTTTTGTTGTCTCAGCTTTTTGTTCAAATAAGTACTCCTATCTATTGTTTACTGAATTTTTTTACTGGATGATGGTTAAGTGAAATAAAACAATTTGTAGGATGAACCTTGGAAGTTGATTTTGTTAATAAATAAAGTAATAAATCTACTGTGTGTTAGCTGTTTAGGTACAGTTTGATTATGATCTTGTTAACAAAATAATTATTGAAGTTGCTATGTGTTAGCTATTGTAAATACAGTCTGAATTTAGTTAACGAATACAATGATGAAAGTCATGGTGTGTCAGTTATGGTAGGTACCTAGGATATACCTGTAAGTTAAATAATTTAGAACCTTTTTAGGGTTATTTTAACCTCTACCAGGCACGTGAATACATACATATATATGTTCATATTCAAGTAACATTTAACCATGAAAGTGCTAGACATAAATTCTGGAAACATATAAACATATACGTGTATGCCTATTTCTATGGATTGGAATATGCACAACTATACAAATAACTAAGGGATGTTTGATTTTTGTTATAAATACCAAAGTAGGCCTTGAAGGAATATAAATAGAATTTAGCATGTGAATACATGCTATTGCCGATACATAGTTTATGAGTTATATAAACAGCTAGAACACATAAAAGTAATCATTGATTGTTGCATAACTTGAAAATTCGAGTGTTTCCCAGTAAAACTGACTATATAATTAGAGTAAATAGTTACAGTCATGTTTCACTACAGTAACGCAAAATCAAGGGTTTGGTAATGTAAATAAATCAAACGTGTTTTATAATCCTAGAATCAAACCGGAAATTAAATGAGTATTCAAACTTAACAAAAACTCTGTGATCCATAATAAATTAATCATGAAATTCAGATCCAATGCGGGTTTTTTCCCCCTCTATTTCTCCTTATGAATTTAAGATACAAACAACCAGTTTGATAGGAATAGAGTTGTATCCTAGGTGACACCTATATCACTGGAGAAAAAAAATGGATGGTTATTTTTTCCTTCGATGGCTATAAGGTGGAACTCGAGTAGCTTTTGAGTGGGGCCCTTGTAATTACCCAAGCCACCAAGATATACCTCACTGCAAGAGAATATTAAAGACATCAATATCAGAGTTATGAAAATAGATTAACAACAATAAATATTAATGAAAGAGTAATGGTCAAAACATTTTTTGTGCAATTAAAATAATTTAAATATGAACAATCACTTATCTTGAAGATGAAGTGGGGTTCCTTGACTCATCGTCAGCTCTGAGAGAATTGTCCTTCACCGAAGGGGAGGAGTGGGTTAAGATTTGGCTGATGGGTTCCCTCTCCACATAAACAGGGGTCCCATCATTAGTTATTGTAACCGAATATATTTACTAAATCAAATGTTGAATATGCAATAAAACATTTAGCACTCTGTAAATACTTGTAACCTACATAATTTCATAATCTAGAATGGTAAAGAATACGCAGTATAAATAACTTCTTACAAAACTTCCCATTTCAGATCTCGATACAATTGTAATTTACGAGACCGGATTTATAGAAGGGGGTTACAGAGTAAAGGCATGATAAATACAATGGAGTTCTGGGTACTATTAATATCCTTATTTTACAATAACTAAGTGGGGATTGACAAGCGCAAACGTAAAATCCCAGAACAATGCATTCAAACAAATCACATAAGACAACTGTAAATGAACCATGCATTCAAGAAACTCATATAAAATAAATTTAAGACTGCAATTTTAATACACAGTGAGATTCGAATGACTGTAATAAATGCTTGTATAGGATGATACATGCAGTGATAACTTCATCACAAAGTCTACACAATAACCAAAACCCCAATAAAAAGAGTTCGACCCAACAACGAATAACTGTGGGTGGAGTAATTTGGTCACAAGTCTCGAGTGTATAACTTCAAGTCTAAGGTCTTCAGCATAGGGTTAGGTTCTCAGGACAATCATACATGAATCAGGAATATAAAACAACTACAACATGTGAAAGGAGTTTTCAKATAATGGTGTAACCACTGGTGATACAATCGACTCATTTTTTATGAMAGACCTTACAAYGCAGAGCSATATGGAGTGGAGATTYGACCCCCTCACAGAATGAGACCACAGTTCTTTTGAGTTAGACCCAGAGGGGTAAGAAGAAAACTAATAAAGGCCGAGAAGTGACTCATTASCGAAAACTATTTCAGGAATGGCYTACAAGTAACAAAACCTTGTAGCAGCRAATGGTTGTCCTCACGRGATAGATGAAACTATAAGCCACTACGAGTTAGGATTTGGGTTCATCATACAGAACAAGGATAGTATTTACTCTGAAATCTTAAKAGAGAAGAGGATGAATACACACCCAACTAACTTAATATTTACAAAGACAATCCAAAGAATTCACAAATGACCTGTCTTACAACCTACTGTAACTTGAACAAGAAAGGGTGGTCCAACATACCTGGTAGAGGAGTGACCGATGGACATGTAACATTATTGTGTCTACATTAAATAGGATACCTCCTCATAGCCGGGGTTAAACAYAAAGTGAAGTTGCAGAACTATTGCAGAGTGTTTCCTTCCGAAATTACACAGCACAAGTGAATGGACAATAACCTCGGGGAAACTCTCCGCCTAATGGATTAATGGTGAGGGTTACATTATGTACMTAAACCATGTGATTAGGGAAAGGTGGTGATAGCACAATGGGCACGAATTTCAAGCGAAGGGCCAAAGGGGTACACTTCAGGAGATATTAAATATCACGTACATAGCCATTTAAGTCGTGACAGTTATATCCTTGCAGTTTTCTGGTCAACATTCATGGTGAAGGGAACGCCAGTCTAGTTAGGGTTATAGTTAGTATCCTAGTCGTCATATTTCACTTATTGATTCTTACCTATCGGTTCGATAACCCTTATACCAAACTTGGTTACCATGGGGTCGTTAAATCAAGTAAGAACGAGTAGTGTGTGCCAAATGTGAGCCATAACCACATGAGTAGTAACGACTATGCGTAATAGGAACACTTCCCGCATGCAAACGGGAGTGGACCATACACTACCCTAATGGTCATTGAATTTACACATTAAAAACTATCTCATGGTATGTCCTATGAGTTGCACAGGTCGGATGGAAG
>SNQJ01S0072770.1:65693-91518 GCA_010110895.2 Picea sitchensis | reverse complement strand
ATGAGCTCATTGTTGTTAACTCTTCATATGTTGTATTTCCCTTAGGCAATTTCATGCTTCCCTAGTTAGTGTTTCAATGCTTTCTTAGATCAGTTTGATTTCAACAACATAGATTAGATTAGACTAGTTCTACTTCAGTCCTGCATATACAGTGCGTGTGCTTCGTCAGTCTACGTACCCCGGGTTGACAATTAAATAGTTGGGCAAGTACTATAACGACATATATTTCGCCTAACAGTTATTACCCCATAACCAAATTAACATGGCATTCTATTGTGTCAGTGTGTGCATTCAGAAGCTAAAAATATTTGAATTAGTACAAGCATCCATCCTTTACCACATCCAGTGGTATGCATTCAATAATATAATCATGTGATTTTATATAAAAGCTCTAGCTAAGGAAATTATTACCTAAATTTCCTTTCAACAATTATGCAAAAAGAGTAATAAAACTCATACTTGCATGACTGCCATTAATAAATTTTATACTACCTAAAAGTCTGTTAGCAGTAGAAGCTTTCATGCTTCTTTTATCAAACTTATAACCATCACTTCAGCTCTCTGTTGCTTCCCTCCTTATGTAGCAACATCACCAACAACACTTGCAAACATGCAAGCATTCTTTCCTCTGGATGACCCAACAAGACATAACATACTTGTTGCCACATAAATTGCAACAAATTCTTTCTCCCTATAATTTTTTTTTTGTTCATCCTAGAAGTATTCAATTCTTCCTGGATTCCTGAATCTTCTTGTACTCTCATTGTAGTCACTGTACACGACTATTTTTGTCCTGATCACTTTCTAGCCAAATCACTCTTGGTTGCCTTTGCATTTATAGTCCCAAACCAAGTTGATATTAACCTTCAGCTTTCGTTAATTTCTTGTGTCCAACTAACCCAATATCGTACTTGGATGAATCAAATTCCACACCAAGTTGTTTTATAGACTCTGGATTCTTCAACATCCAGTTACTCATCAAGACTGAACTTCTTTTACATTACCATCATAGATTCAAGTGATACCTCCAACTTCTTGGGTTGTCACTCATGGATCTATGGGTATTCATTGTTATATAAGGAGTATCTCTCCTAAATTAACCTGGTTATGATCCCATAACAAATCATAGCATAAAATGCAACTGACATTTTATCTAAGTGCATTCTAGCATCAACAACACTTACACACTCTAGGCCTTCGCCCATTACATATCAATTTAAATACTGAAAATTAACTGAGGGAATCCTTACCTCAATCCCCTTCAACATGTATGCATCAACAAAAACTAAATGCATACTTGCCTGGTTGTTACCAGCCTACTTGTTGTTGTCTGACCAACTAATATTTGTAGAAGCTCACAAACTTCCCCCTTCATCATTTTGATCACCATTCCTACCATCTGCATGGGTTTTCACCTCGATGGAAATTATAAGCAACAACAACATCCACATAATACTAATCCATCCTTTAGTCATATTCAAACATTATTTCATAGCTGAAACCTATCACTACAGATGTGAGGATACGATTTCCTCCGTGAATCTGGCCTTCGGGAGTTTCAGTTCTCAACCTCTCATTTCTTCCAAAGAGATTTATCTAAAATGGCAGATCGTCTGTCACACGTCCTTCTAAATAGATAGCTCTTCTCCTGTTTGGGACTTTACTCTTTTCAACCAAATCAATGGTCCTTCAGCTCTCTCCTCGATCAAGGATCAAGATCTCCTTCGGGACTTCGGCGCTTTCACCCTCTGCTTTCCTCTGGAGTGCTCCGTAGCCGGAGTTTAAGATTTGGCACCACGAATCCACTTTCAGATCAATGGTTGTCCATCAGAGTGAGTCTCCATCTTCCACATGTCTCCTCACAAATCAACGATACACGTTCTTTCCTTTGGATCAATGTGCCTTAGATGTTTTGGGCTTCAGCACTTCGGAACATTCCGAAACACAACTTCACAAAAACCTGGAGTACGATTCTTCGAAGTTCGAGATCTAGTTACACATGTCCAACCCAGATCAACGGCTCCAAGTTGCTTTGGCTATTCCGGCTTCAACAATTTTAAACTTTCATCCTTCGCGTTCTCCTGGAGTGTTTTCACCCAAATTTCACAATCTTTTGACACATACCCTCCTTCATGATCAACGATCATAAGTGGCTTTGACACTTCGGGTTTCGGCGATTTTGTATCTTCCCCAACCAAAAATTTCCGAAGTGTTTCTCTCCAGAGTTATGGATCTTTCACCACCTATCAGCCTTGATGATGAATGGTCCCAAATCACTTCGAGACTTTGACAAGTCCACTCTCCTGCACACACAAGGGTTAAGTCTCGTGTTATTACCTATGGATCCAACGATTGTTGATCCTTCGCGCTCAGACCCAACGGATGGGATATGTTCCTCTCCTTTGCACTTCCTTTTTTCTTTTGGACATTGATCTAATGGTCCAGGCTCCTCCTTAGAGGCGACCTTGGGCGATGACCTCATGCAAACATGTGATTGTGGGCATACTCAAAGGTGGTTTGAGAACAAACTACATTTCATCCCACAATTCACCTTGAGCCTACAGACATCCTTTCTCCAAAACAGTGGTTTGGATTGTGGCCCACCCTCGACTTCATAAATCTCGAGCACCTTCTATCCCCGTAATGCAAGGTGACCATCGATCTCACGATCTTAATGATGCTTCTAAATGGACGACCGAGATCTACCTCCAACAGTTTAGATATGTTCTGACTTAGAAGATTTTCTAAGTATTCAAAGGATTCAACCTTTGTTCTTCTTTCAAGTTCGTCTATCGGGTCTCATCTTCACTCATGTATGTGTTATCTCTTCTAAGATTTAGGACTTAAAATGAGTTTTTCTCCCACACACTCCTTGCTTTATATCTTCTAATATTTTCTAGTTACTCAGTCTTTTAAGTGTCTTGACCCTTTTGTTTCCTTTCAAAAGAAAACTTTGTGCCCTCCTAGAAACCTTCTACTCAAAGCACACCTTGTTGAGTGTTTTCTATAGAGTGTTCAATAGCTCTATGAGTATCTTCCTATGATACTCTTGTCCCCAAACTCGACAAAAAATTCTCTCTGTGCACACTTTCACTCGCTCGATGCCTTCCTGGAAGAGCCCTACAGAGTTCTCAGTGACTCTATCTCTCTCTGAACTCAATACAGAGTTCATCCTGTGCACTCCTTGCACTCACAACTCACATGAGAGAAACAATTGAAACTTATTTGATACCTCACTAGTTCACACATTACTCTGTGGTCCAACACCACTTATATCGTGGTTTTACGATACCGCTACTCCTCTTGAGCTTCTTAACACGATGAAGATAACCTCTTGACACTCAGGAATGTTTCTGAGGTCCAAAATTGGTTCCTCTTAACATAATTTCCACTTGAAACCTTGGGTCCAATGACCAGTTACCCAGCCCATCCAAGCTCAGTGTTGAAACCATGGGTTAGAACGTGAGTTTTTTTCCATTTCGACAACAACTCCTTCCAAAACTCTTGCTTCAACTTCCACTAACATGGCCCATCCAGGATTAGTGTTGTAACCATGCTATGATACAATTTTGTAACATCCTAGGCCCTCCAAAGACCGGGTAATGCTACCAACACAACCTTAACTTAGCCTTTAAATCTCTGATACCATATTGTAACGTCCCTGACCATCAACCCCGTTGTCGGGAAACGCTACTATGCAGAACATACACTTATATATAATATGCATTAAATCAACCTAACACATTTAACATGGAGTTACTCCTACCATTCAGACTTAAATAGAATTAACAACAATTCAAACTTGCAATGGAATACATGATAACATTTCCAAAACATAGACATGCATCAAATATAAATTAAATACATAATTAATACTTATCTTTTAAACTAGCGTAACACCACCAACTGCGTGAAAACTTTCCATGAACCTCCCATCCATAGATCATGTTGCACATCAGTCTCAGCAGTAGGTCACCCCTGAGCTAGGACTAATCTACACTCGACAAGGGAATCCTAGGCTAGGCAAGGTCAACGGAAGACACATAGTTTATGAGGAAGGATTCTCTCCCAGGAGCCACTTATTCCCATTTCTCATAGACTCACATTCCCCACATGCCTATCCCACCCCAGGAGTATACACCTTCACTGTCACCAAGACATTCCTTCGGCTGCTAAACCTCCCTTGCCTTGGGCTTCAGCAACAGGCCAGACCAGAATTCTTTAAGCTCTATGGAAGCTGCAGGACCCCTTCCAGGAGTTCTCACTTCCTCTGTGCACTCTCTCACATGGAGAGAGTCACCCATAGGATTGACAACCTACTTCTTCAACCACAACGACCTACCTCACCTAGAGAGAGTGTTGCACACAGGCCTGACAACCTGCTTCTTCAGCTCCATTCCAACACAAGGAGAACAATAGTAAGACTCAACAAGGAACAAATGATGGTATCCAATCACACTCATCCAAGGGACTGCGTGGCCACAACATCCCATAGTTATCACACACAGGACATAGACAATTACGGTATGCTCAGGTTTCATAGATGACATCAACCCAGACAATTAATCATGAACTCAGATTTGCAGTGTGGATAAACCCAGGTTCATAGGACACACAAGTTGGATTTTTTCCCTTCCCTCTAGTTTCTCAGATGTGCCAGGTTATGTTGAGGGAAAACACAGAGGCAAATGGTTCAAATGCCCTTGATCCCGGTGAACGCAGGCATAGGGTAACAGAATGGGCAGTGAACCCCCAACACGGTTGACTTATGTAGCTTTAATTGCATGCACCCAGGTCGACACTTGTCTTCCTGGAGCTGCATGCACTACATTTTCATTCATTACCCTATCCCAGAAACTTAGGACAACAGTTTCATTTATTAATTATGGTTATGGAAAATATTCCTTTATAATATTTTAATTGTGATCATAGAGATTTATGGAAGTGATGTATTAAAAACAACGATTGTATTTTGAACGAATTAATAATTGAGTATATAACAATTTTATTGTTTTAATGAAGGATATTGTGATTAAACATTTATAATAGCTTTGATTGTTTTTCCTTTTTACAACAGTTTGAATGATTCCATTATGGTTATGGCAATTATTCATTTATAATAGTTTAATTGTTTTGCATCAGTTTTAATAGTTTAATTGCGATTATCATTTATAATAGTTTTAATTGCCTTTACAACAGGGAATTAAATAAGGACATGTTGAATTCATTAATGTTGTCAATGGAATCCCTATATGATAAATAGTAATTATTAATTATAAGTTGTTTTATTCCTCATAATGTTTAAAGGGTAGTATTTTGAAAAAGGGTAGAGGAACCTAGCTATGGCAATCATAATTCTTTAAGGGAAAATAATAATTGATAAATTATGAGGTACTTAAGTGCTTTATGATGTTTAAAGGGTTTTCTTAAAGAAATGAAGCAGGGAAGTGTTAGCACTCTGTAAATCTGTTCGGATGATAACAGATGACGAAGGTAACTTTTTCAACCAACTTTGAGACCCGAAACTAGCCTTTCAGATCCGGAGAGGCCTCTCTTGGGAGGCGCAGTCTCCATGCGGGATATGGATTTGAAAGAATTGGCTAGATTTAACAACTTTGATGTAATCGGTTCTGGTTATATTGGCGCAAGAAATTAAGACTTGGGCTATGGAGTCGATTTGAGGAAATGACAGAGACAAATGACTCGGTGACTGGACTTGAGAGGATAAGGCTAAGCGAGCAACAATCTGCAGTGTAAAATTGTAGTGTGTGGTGGGGAGAAAACACAAGAAGTAACTCGGAGCACCGTCGCAGGAGAATTCAAATTTAGCTTTTAGAAGAAAACGTTTTGTCTAAGTAGCACGAACAAGGAGCGTTGCGTAGCAAATTCACTGGTTCGAAAATTCATTTTGAAATAGACAAAAAAAAGATATGACTAAAGATGACAGGAAGCACATACGCAAAGAGAGAGACACAATACATCTGACTGCTACAATTAGAATCTTTTCATCAAGTTACAAGACCTTTGCATTAAATTTCGGTCAAAAACTCAAATTACATACAATAGTTATCATCTACCAATTTTTCCAACCAACCTAGCTTACATCGAAAAGATGAAATACATAAATGAGGGTGCCTCTTGGGCTACCCTGCTTTCTAACTGCTAGCCCTAAAACTAGGAAACTAAGTAGTATGCATTGGAGACTCTTCGCATGGCGCTTTCCAAAAATAGGAAATAATCATGTCTGTTTACACATGACTGTTCGCAAATTTTCCACGAGGATATGATCATCGGTCAGGTCTCAATATGAGGAAAAGATGTGTCATTTTTTCCCTTTGATCAGATGCCTAAGCGTACATGTGTCTGCCATGAATTTTCTATATGCTATAGCAACTTTGATTTATGTTGCGTGCTCATTTGCTGGGAAAAATGTGCACGAAAAGTGGTTGTTTGATTTTCACGGCCGTTATCAAAATGGTAGAGTGCTTTAGGGAAACGTGTCCTTCAAAAAATTCCAATATTTGTCTTATGTTTGTGAATGTAGAGATGAATACCAGCTAAACTTGTTTTTTCTATGCACTGGCGAGAGCCGCGCGAGCTTCCTTCTTGGTCGCTTCGCATTCCCTGGAATGATTTGTATGTCTTTTCTCTGATAGCCTCGGTGCCTCTCGCAGTTGTACAATGGTATCTTTCTCCACTTTGAGTTGTCTTTTTATCCATGACACGTTTCCTCCGTGACCTTGCGCTGCTAACACTTCCATAGTCTTTGTCGCTAGCTTCCACCTCAACTCCATGTTCTCCTGGTAGAGTTCAGCGATATCCATCTTTGCCTGCTTCAATTGCTGAGATGGATCTTGATCATTCACTCCTATGGTATCCATTTCCCTTTATTTTCTCCTTCTTTCAAGGCTTAATCCCCCAGCAGGCTCCAGCCGGATGGCGCACATGAGTAGTTCTTTGGTCAAGGATATGGCATGTGGCTCTTCTGAAAATCAAGCTTCCCCAACTTCCTTGTTCTTCCTTGGCCTACCCATTCTTCGAGGTATTTTTTGTAGGGGAGACGGGGCTTCCACTATCTTTCCTCCCTACGCTAGTATTTTCTCTTCAGGTTTCGAATGGTTTGATCTGATTGTCTCTGTGGGTAAAATAATAACTCCTTTCACATCCTTGGGAATGCTTGTTGCAGGTGAGAACAACTCCCAGTCATTTTGGGGCTTGGACCTAGCAATTTTGTTTCTCCGCGCACATTTTCTTATGCTTTGGGAGGTCGCCATGGCACGACCAATATGTATTATGTGCGCAGTGTATTCGACAAATGTATAGGGAGGGAAATTTGATCAACCTGCACTAGCAAGGGAAACTGCAAATAGAGTGTAGACCTAGTTTCATGACTGAAATGAGTGCCGAGCATATGAAATTTATAACAAGTTGGGCAGAAGGAGGAATCATACCAGAGAATAGTGAATTCATGGTGACGGGATGTTTTGAATCAAATTTCAAATTTTCCATGGCACATCCACATGTGTAGAATACAGGCGATAAGGTTTGCAAGGCATGCATGATATGAACACCGCGATTTTTCATTCCCTCGACCTTCATGATGAACTAATAATAGTTGTTTTACTTGCCAATGAAACTTCCATAAACTACTTGAATCAACTTGGGGCATGTAGAGATTGGTTTCTTAATAGGACTCGACTCTTTGGAAAAGACATACCCGTACCACTTACGCAAGTTTAGACTCTGACATCCCTTCCCGTTTCCAAGGGCCAACCTACGACTTGCTGACTTTGACCCAACGATGCTATGTACCTGACTTCACATGTTTGGGTGCATGGGCCATACCAAGACTAAAACTGAATCTAAATGGAAACAAAAATGGTGGCACTAACAGTTGGCTCCAATGGGGATGTTATCCTCCCTGCAAGGTAGCAAATAAAAATAGACCATGTGCCTAACCATTGGGATTTTTTTTACCTTTAGACACTGAGAGAAATAAATGACAAACATAAAACAAACTAATCTTATCAACGTAGCTTCTAAAACTTCAGCATAAACTTAGGGCCTTCACTTCGGGCTTCAATTTTCTGCTGACCTACTAGCTCGATTCAAAAAAAACTAGAATGACTATTTACAATGAAAAATGACTTAAACGGATTTTATTTCATCAGATAATGCTTGATTAACCTGTCATTTATAGTCCCCCTGATGGAGCTGTGATTGATCGTACACCTTCTCCCTCGCCTGTTGCATGTGAATTAACTGATTTATTCTCCTCTGCGCGACATTCGGCTCAACCTCCTGCTCTTGCAACAAATTTCTAACTGGTGGTTCCAGTGAGGTAGGGAAGATGGTGTCTGTGCCGTATATGATCTGGAAAGGCAACATTGAGATGGACTTCTTGGTGGTGACCCAATCTGCCCACAATGCATAGATAAGCTTTTTCTTCCAAGCTTTCTTATTGTCTTGCAGGAGTCTTTTGATGATCCTGGTTAGGCTCTTATTTGAGGATTATGCTAACCCATTTCCTTGTGGATAGTACACAGTAGAATTCCCTAGGGTTATATTATAATCCTTAAAAAATGTTTCCATATTCTTAGACTTGAATGCAGCCGCATTGTCTGTTATGATTTTGATGGGACATCTGAACCTCGAAAAGATGTTTGTCTCTGTGAGTATCGATTTGTGTTGCGCAGAGGATGGAGGATTTATTTCTCCTATGAAATCTAGACCCCATTGCATGAAAGTTGCTTTGAATGAGATCAACTTTAGTGGCAGGGGTTGCATCTTTATTCTCCCGTCAAAAATATGACATTCGTGGTAGCTGGAGACCTCTTTATACACGTCAGCGAAGATTGTAGGCCAGTAGTAACCTGCCCTCGGTATTTTGTGTGTGGAAGTTTTCCAGTAGTGGTGTCCTCCGCAGTCACCTTTGTGAAATTCTTGTATGGCCCGCTTCGCATCATCCTCCAACAAACAACTCAACAATATTCCCTAGGTTTTTTCCAGTAGAGTGAATTGTCCAAGATGCAGAAATTAATTTCTTTGAGCTTGAGAAATCTGGCCTTAGTATTACTTACGCCCGAAGGGGCCTGGAGATTCTCCAACACATATATGATGTCTACATACCATGTAGAATCAATGAACTTCTGAGACACCTACGCAGTCTTTTATTCTTGAGGGAATTCTGACAGATCAACGATGAAATTTATTCCTACAGCTTCACAGTCAGACTGTGCCATTAACTTCACAAGGCACTGACCCTTTATCAGTTTTGTAGGCTTGATGTCAAGATCGTATACCATCATGGCCACTATCCACTTGCCTCTCCTTCCTTCCGAGTCGAGTTGAGTCAGGATATCCTTTACTGAGTTGTTGGGCACATAAGCGATGACATGGGAGTGTAATATGTATGTCCTGAACTCTTTCAAATATTTCACTAAGGTGTATGCTTGGTTTTCCATGATGTTGTACCTTAGTGGAGAATCATTCAATGTATGTCTGAAATAGGCTATGGGTTTTTCAAAGTCCTTCTTGTCTTTCTACAACAACACGCTGGTAATAGTGTGCTCTGAGGAAAATGAAAATAGGATGAAATTTTTCATTAAGTTTGGACTAGCTAACACAAGAGCCTTAGTCAGTGCCACTTTTATATCTTCAAAATACTTCTTGGCCTTCGGGTTCCACTTGATCTCATTTCCCTTCCTGAGCATGCAAGTTATGTGTTCTATGATTTCTACCAGGTTCGGGATGAATCTCCTCAAGAAGTTTACTTTTCCCAGGAAGGATTGCGCTTCTTTTTTACTGTGCAGGGTGTTGATCTTCAGGATTCCTTCAACCATGTTGGGGTCTATATTAATTCCTTCCTTGGAGATAATGTGTCCTAACAGCTTCCCTTCTTCCACCCCGAAATGTGATTTCTTTGGATTTAGCGATATGTTGAACTTTCTGCATTTCTAGAATACTTTCCTTAGGTGCTCGAGGTGTTTCTTTTCATAGGCAAAGTATACCATGATGTCATCCAAATAGATTACAATGAAATTGTCCTTTTCATTGACAAATGCTATGTCCATTTCCCTCTAGAAAGTGGCACCAACATTCATAAGACCGAAAGGAATCTTAGTGTACATGAAAGTTCTCCATGGAGTTGTGAAAGATGTTTTTTCTCTGTCATCTAGGTGAACCATGATCTGGTTATACCCTAAAAAACCATCTAGCATGGACATCTTCTGGAACCCCACCACCTTTTGCAGGATATAGTCCATTTTTGGAAGAGGGTAGTGGTCCTTAAGAGACACCTTGTTTAGATTTTGGAATTCTATGCACAATCTTATCTCATCGCTCTTCTTTCTTATGGGTACCAAATTAGCTACCCATTTAGAGAATCGAAAAGAAACAATAATCTTAGCATAGAAAATCTTCTTTACCTACTTTTCGATCAGCGGAAACAATAGGGGATTTATCTGTATCAGCTTCTGTTTGAAAGGTTTTTGATCTTCTTTGAGAGGGATAACATGTTGTATTACATTGGTGTCGTACACCTTCAAATCATCGTAGCTCCAAGCGAAAATGTCTGGGAAGTTCTTCATGAGCTTGAAGTAGCCTTGCTTGACCTATGGACTGAGCATTTTCGATAATTTTATCATTTTCGGGTTCTCCTCAGTCCCGATATTGCAGTCTTCCACGTAATTTTCGCTTGTAGTGATCTTGGGATATTTAGCTACGTCATTTTCGTCAAACAACTTTTACAGTGACACTAACCCCTTTCGAATAATGTTATTTTTTAGTTGTATTATGTCCCTTCCCGCAATCTGGTTTTGGAAAGGTTCGTCGTTACTGTGTGCATCCGCGCTCCCATCCCTGTTGCAGCAACAATCATCATCAATGTGAGTATTAGCGAACTCGACGCTCATCTGAAGAAATATTTCTACCTTCTTGTCATCCTCAAACACCTGCTAGTAATTGATATTGTCAAGCACTATCAGCCTATGCTTGACTTCAATTTCATACCTTTTGTTGGGGAAGATGGGGATATTGAAAAATGTGGCCAAGGTGGCCAAAGCATTAGTGATCTGGTTTTTCTCCCTCGGGATAGAATATAGATCATACTCCAAAAATTCTTCAAGTAGGTCCAACGCCAAGTTCCTTTATTCTCTCAACCTAGGGTGTCCTGCTTGATATATGCCTTTAACTTGGTTTATGACCAGTTCAGAATATCCGCGCACTGCTATCCTAGTTGCACCTGATTCTTTCAACACTTTCAGGCCCAAAATCAACGCTTCATACTCGGCCATGTTGTTGGTGCATTCAAACACGATCTTGTATGAGCGTAATTTTGTGCCCACTTCAGGGGGGCTTACCCATACATTGGCCCCAATCCCTTCTTTTCTAACTGCACCATCAAAATTCATGTTCCACACCCCGTTTTCTACATGGTCTTTTGGGTCGACGCACTCTGTCATTTCCCACATGGTTTTATCGTTAGCTATCATGATGGTTGTCGACTCTTCCTCTTCGAAACTCAGGTCATTATAGAATATAGAAGAACCAACCTCAATGTCAATGGCATATATAGGATGGTTATTTGGTTGCATCTTGCTGCTTACCATGTATGGAAATAATTATGTTTGTTTACACATGACTTTTCGCAAATTTTCCATGAGGATCTGATCATCGGTCAGGTATCAATATGAGGAAAATATGTGTTAGTGTTTCCCTTTGGTCAAATGCCTGAACGGACAGGTGTCTGTCGGGAACACTCTATCTGCTATAACGGCTTTGATTTCTGCTGTGCTCTCATTTGCTGGGAAAAATGTGTGCAACAAGTGGTTGTTTGATTTTCACGACTGTTATCAAAATGGTAGAGTGATTTAGGGAAACGTGTCCTTCAAAAACTTCCAATATTTGTCTTATGTTTGTGGATGCAAAGATGAACACCAACTAAACTTTTTTTTTCTATGCACTGGCGAGAGCTGCGCGGGCTTCCTTCTCGACCGCTTCACATTCTATGGAATTCTTTGTATGTCTTTCCTCATACAACCTCTGTGCTTCGCGTAGTTTTACAATGGTGTGTTGCACCTCTCTGAGTTGTATTTTTAGCCATGACACTTTCCCTTCATGACCTTGCGCTGTTGATGCTTCCATAGTCTTTGTCGCTAGCTGCCACCTAAAATCCATGTTCTCCTGGTAGAGTTCAGTGATAGTTAGGTTTTCCTTCTTCAATTTTTGATATGGCTCTTGATCATTCTCTCCTGTGGTATCCATTTCCCTTGATTTTCTCATGCTTTCATGGCTCGATCCCCCAGCCGGCTCCAGTCAGATGGAGAGCATGAGTGCACCAATATGGCACGTGGTGCTTCTAAAAATCGGGCTTCCCCATCTTCCTTGTTCTTCCTTGGCCTGCCCCTTCTCCCATGTATTTTCTATAGGGTAGATGGGGCTTCCACTATCTTCCTCCCTGCGCAATTCTTTCCTCTTCAAGTTCTGCATGGATTGATCTGATCATCTCTATGGGTAAAAGGATAATTCCTTTCGCATCCTTGGGAATGCCTGCTATAGGTGAGAATGACTCCCAATCGTTTTGGGGCTTGGACCTGGAAATTCTGTTGCTTCGTGCACCTTTCATCATGCTTTGGGAGGTCACCAAGGCACAACCAGTATGTATTTTGCACGTGGTGTATCCGAAAAATGTACAGGGAGGGAAATTTGATCAACCTGGACTGGCAAGGGAAATTGCAAACAAAGTGCGGACCTAGTTTCACAACTGAAATGAGTGTCGAGCATCTGAAATTTATAACAAGTCAAGAAGAAGGAGGAATCGTGTTGGAGAATGGTGAATTCATGGTGATAAGATGTTTTGAATCGAATTGCAGATTTTCCATGGCACATCCCCACGTGTAGAATACATGCGATAATGTTTGCAGAGCATGCATGATATGAACACTGTGATTTTTCATTCCCTTAGCCTTTAGGATGAACTGATAATAGCTTCTTCACTTGTCGATGTGACTTCCATTAACTAATTGACTCAACCTGGGGCACGCAGAGTCTGGTTTCTAAATACGACTCGACTCTTTGGAAAAGACATACCCGTACCACTTACACAAGTTTCGACTGTGACATCCCTTCCTGTTTTCAAGGGCCAACTGACCACTTGTTGACTTCAACCCCATGGTGCTACATACCCGGCTTCACATGTTTGGTTGCATGGGACATACCCCGAATAAAATCGACTCTAAATGGAAAGAAAAATCGCAGCGCTAATAGGAAGCATGGTTTATTTTTAAAAGTAGGGAAGTATTGTTATGAGTTTATATTAGTTGAGGTATGACACAATGTGCTAGAATAGTCTTATGATGGTAAAATAGTGATGAGATACATCGAGATGGTTGAAAATTTTAACCCTGTCTTGAATGTAGTTAAATTGTGCCCCGTTTAGCTAGATTGAATGTAGTTAAACTTGTTTTTTCTATGCACTGGCGAGAGCTGCGCGAGCTTCCTTCTTGGTCGCTTCGCATTCCCTAGAATTCTTTGTATGTCTTTCCTCTGATAGCCTCGGTGATTCGTTTATAATAGTTTAATTGTTTTGCATCAGTTTTAATAGTTTAATTGTGATTATTGCAATTATCGTTTATAATAATTTTAATTGTCTTTACAACAGGGAATTAAATAAGGACATGTTGAATTCATTAATGTTGTCAATGGAATCCCTATATGATAAATAGTAATTATTAATTATAAGTTGCTTTATTCCTCATAATGTTTAAAGGGTAGTATTTTGAAAAAGGGTAGAGGAACCTAGCTATGGCAATCATAATTCTTTAAGGGAAAATAATAATTGATAAATTATGAGGTACTTAAGTGCTTTATGATGTTTAAAGGGTTGTCTTAAAGAAATGAAGTAGGGAAGTTTTACCACTCTGTAAATCTGTTCGGCTGATAACAGACGACGAAGGTAACTTTTTCAACCAACTTTGAGACCTGAAACTAGTTTTTCAGATCCGGAGAGGCCTCTCTCGAGAGGCGTCGTCTCCGCACGAGATATGGATTTCAAAGAAGTGGCTAGATTTAACAACTTTGATGTAATCGATTATGGTTATATTGGCGAAAGAAAGTAAGTCTTGGGCTATGGAACCGATTCGAGGAAATGACAAAGACAAATGACTCGGTGACTGGACTTGAGAGGATAAGGCTAAGTGAGCAACAATCTTCAGTGTAAAATTGTAGTGTGTGGTGGGGAGTAAACACAGGAAGTAACTCGGAGCACTACCGCGGGCGAATTCAAAGTTAGCTTTTAGAAGAAAATGTTTTGTCTAAGTGGTGTGAACAAGGAGCGTTGCGTAGCAAATCCACAGGTTCGAAAATTCATTCTGAAATAGACAGAAAAAAGATATGAATAAAGATGACAGGAAGCACATACGCAAAGAAAGAGACACAATACATCTAACTGCTACAATTAGAATCTTTTCATCAAGTTACATGACCTTTGCATTAAATTTTGGTCAAAAACTCAAATTACATACAATAGTTATCATCTACCAATTTTTCCAACCAACCTGGCTTACATCGAAAAGATGAAATACATAAACAAGGGTGTCGCTTGGGCTACCCTGATTTCTAACTGCTATCCCTAAAACTAGGAAACTGAGTAGTATGCATTGGAGACTCTTCGCATGGCGCTTTCCAAAAATAGGAAATAATCATGTATGTTTACACATGACTGTTCGCAAATTTTCCACAAGGATATGATCATTGGTCAGGTCTCGATATGAGGAAAAGATGTGTCAGTGTTTCCCTTTGATCAGATGCCTGAGTGGACATGTGTCTGCCATGAATTTGTTATATGCTATAACAACTTTGATTTTTGTTGCGCGCTCATTTGCTGGGAAAAATGTGCACGGAAAGTGGTTGTTTGATTTTCACGGTCGTTATCAAAATGGTAGAGTGCTTTAGGGAAACGTGTCCTTCAAAAACTTCCAATATTTGTCTTATGTTTGTGAATGTAGAGATGAATACCAGCCAAACTTGTTTTTTCTGTGTGCTGGTGAGAGCCACATGGGATTCCTTCTCGACCGCTTCGCATTCCTTGGAATTCTTTGTATGTCTTTCCTTTGACAGCCTCGGTGATTCTCGCAGCTGGACAATGGTGTCTTTCACCTCTTTGAGATGTCTTTTTATCCATGACACGTTTCCTTTGTGACCTTGCACTGCTAACGCTTCCATAGTCTTTGTCGTTAGCTTCCACCTCAAATCCATGTTCTCCTGGTAGAGTTCAGAGATATCCATATTTGCCTGCTTCAATTGCTGAGATGGATCTTGATCATTCACTCCTATGGTATCCATTTCCCTTGATTTTCTCTTGCTTTCATGGTTTAATCCCCCAGCAGGCTCCAACCGGATGGCACACATGAGTAGTTCTTCGGTCAAGGATATGACACACGGCTCTTCTGAAAATCAAGCTTCCCCAACTTCCTTGTTCTTCCTTGGCCTACCCATTCTTCGAGGTATTTTTTGTAGGGGAGACGGGGCTTCCACTGTCTTTCCTCCCTACGCTAGTCTTTTCGCTTCAGGTTCCACATGGTTTGATCTGATAGTCTCTATGGGTAAAATAATAACTCCTTTCACATCCTTGGGAATTCTTTTTGCAGGTGAGAACAACTCCCAGTTGTTTTGGCACTTGGACCTGGAAATTATGTTGCTCCGCGCACCTTTCCTTATGCTTTGGGAGGTCTCCATGGCGTGACCAATATGTATTATGCGCGCAGTGTATTCGACAAATGTATAGGGAGGGAAATTTGATCAACCTGGACTGGCAAGGGAAACTGCAAATAGAGTGCGGACCTGGTTTAATGACTTAAATGACTGCCGAGCATATGAAATTTATCACAAGTTGGGCAGAAGGAGAAATCGTACTAGAGAACAGTGAATTAATGGCGATGGGATGTTTTGAATCAAATTGCAGATTTTCCATGGTACATCCACGGATGTAGAATATAGGTGATAAGGTTTGCGGGGCATGCATGATACGAACACCGCGATTTTTCATTCCCTCGACCTTCATGATGAACTAATAATAGTTGTTGCACTTGCCAATGCAACTTCCATTAACTACTTGAATCAACCCAGGGCATGTAGAGATTGGTTTCTTAACACGACTCGACTCTTTGGAAAAGACATACCCATACCACTTATGCAAGTTTCAACTCTGACATCCCTTCCCGTTTCCAAGGGCCAACCGGCGACTTGCTGAATTCGACCCAATGGTGCTACATACCTGACTTCACATGTTTGGGTGCATGGGCCATACCCTAACTAAAACTGACTCTAAATGGAAAAAAAAATGGCGATGCTAATAGTTGGCTCCAATGGGGATGTTATCCTCCCTACAAGGTAGCAAACAACAATATACCATGTGCCTAACCATTGGGATTTTTTTCACCTTTAGACACTGAGAGAAATAAATGACAGACAGAAAACAAACTAATCCTATCGACGCAGCTTCTAAAACTTCAGCATAAACTTAGGGCCTTCACTTTGAGCTTCAATTTTCTGTTGACCTACTAGCTCGATGCAAAAAAAACTGGAACGACTATTTACAATGAAAAATGACTTAAACGGATTTTATTTCATCAGATAATGCTTGATTAACCTATCATTTACAGGTCCCCTGATGGAGCTATGATTGATTATACACCTGATCCCTTGCCTGTTGCATGTGAATTAATTGATTTATTCTCCTCTACACGTCATTCGGCTCGACCTCCTTCTCTTGCAACAACTTTCTAACTGGTGGCGCCAGTGAGGTAGGGAAGATGGTGTCTACACCGTATACGATATGGAAAGGTGAAATTGAGATGGACTTCTTGGTGGTAACCCGATCTGCCCACAACGCATAGATAAGTTTTGTTTTCCAAGCTTTCTTATTGTCTTGCAGGAGTCTTTTGATGATCCTGGTTAGGCTCTTATTTGTGGATTATACTAACCTGTGTACTTGTGGATAGTACACCATAGAATGCCCCAAGGTTATATTATAATCCTGACAAAATGTTTCCATATTCTTAGACTTGAATGTGGCTACATTGTCTGTTATGATTTTGACAGGACATCTGAACCTCGAAAAGATGTTTGTCTCTAGGAATTGGATGATGACTATGTCAGTATCTTGCTTTGTGGGGATTGCCCGTATCCATTTCATGAAATAGTCGGTGGTCGTGAGTATCGATTTGTGTTGCACGAAGGATGGAGGATTTATTTCTCCTATGAAATCTAGACCCCATTGCATGAAAGTTTCTTCGAATGAGATCAACTTTAGTGGCAGGGGTTGCAGCTTTATTCTCCCATCGAAAATATGGCATTCGTGGTAGCTGGAGACCTCTTTATACACGTCAGTGAAGATTGTAGGCCAGTAGTAACCTGCCCTTGGGATTTTGTGTGTGGCGGTTTTCCAGTAGTGGTGTCCTCCGCAGTCACCTTTGTGAAATTCTTGTATGGCCCGCTTTTCATCATCCTCCAGCAAACAACTCAACAATATTCCCTAGGTTCTTTCCAGTAGAGTGAATTGTCTAAGATGCAGAAATTAACTGCTTTAATCTTGAGAAATCTGGCTTTAGTATTACTTACGCCCAAAGGGGCCTGGAGATTCTCCAACACAGATGATGTATACATACCATGGAGAATCAATGAACTCTTGAGACACCTGCGCAGTCTTTTATTCTTAAGGGAATTCTGACATATCAACGATGAAATTTATTCCTACAGCTTCACAGTCAGACTGTGCCATTAACTTCACAAGGCACTGGCCCTTTATCAGTTTTGTAGGCTTGATGTCAAGATCGTATTCCATCATGGCCGCTATCCACTTGCCTCTCCTTCCTTCCGGTTCGAGTTGAGTCAGGATATCCTTTACTGAGTTGTTGGGCACATAAGCGATGACATGGGAGTGTAATATGTATGTCATGAACTCTTTCAAATCTTTCACTAAGGCGTATGATTGTTTTTCAATGATGTCTTACCTTAGTGGAGCATCGTTCAATGTCTGTCTGAAATAGGCTATGGGTTTTTCAAAGTCCTGCTTGTCTTTCTGCAACAACACGCTGGTAATAGTGTAATCTGAGGAAAATGAAAATAGGATGAAATCATTCGTAAAGTTCGGACTGGATAGAACAAGAGCCTTAGTCAGTGCCACTTTTATATATTCAAAATATTTCTTGGCCTCTGGGTTCCACTTGATCTTGTTTCCCTTCCTGAGCATGCAAGTGATGTGTTCTATGATTTCTACCAGGTTCGGGATGAATCTCCTCAAGAAGTTTACTTTTCCCAAGAAGGATTGCACTTCTTTTTTAATGTGTAGGGTGCCGATCTTCAGGATTCCTTCAACCCTATTGGGGTCTATCTTAATTCCTTCCTTGGAGATAATGTGTCCTAACAGCTTCCCTTCTTCCACCCCGAAATGTGATTTCTTTGGATTTAGCGATATGATGAACTTTCTGCATTTCTTGAATACGTTCCTTAGGTGCACGAGGTGTTTCTTTTTATAGGCAGAGTATACTGTGATGTTATCCAGATAGATTACAATGAAATTGTCCTTTTCATTGACAAATTCTATGTCCATTTCCCTCTAGAAATTGGCACCAACATTCATAAGATTGAAAGGAATCTTAGTGTACATGAACGTTCCCCATGGAGTTGTGAAAGATGTTTTTTCTTTGTCATCTGGGTGAACCATGATCTGGTTATACCGTGAAAAACCATATAACATGGACATCTTCTGGAACCCCACCACCTTTTGCAGTATATAGTCCATTTTTGGAAGAAGGTAGTGGTCCTTAAGAGACACCTTGTTTAGATTCTGGAATTCTACGCACAGTCTTATCTCGTCACTCTTCTTTCTTACAGGTACCAAATTACCTACCCATTTAGAGAATCGCAAAGAAGCAATAATCTTAGCATCGAAAATCTTCTTTACCTCCTTTTCGATCAGTGGAAACAATAGGGGATGTATCCGTCTCAGCATCTGTTTAAAAGGTTTTTGATCTTCTTTGAGAGGGATAACATGTTGTATTACATTGGTTTCGTACACCTTCAAATCATCGTAGCTCCAAGAGAAAATGTCTGGGAAGTCCTTCATGAGCTTGAAGTAGTCTTGCTTGAGCTATGGACTGAGAGTTTTCGATAATTTTATCATTTTTGGGTTCTCCTCAGTCCCGATATTACAGTCTTCCATGTATTTTTCGCTTGTAGTGATCTTGGTATTTTTAGCCACGTCATTTTCGTTAAACAACTTTTACAGCGGCACTAACCCCTTCGGAATAATGTTATTTTTTAGTTGTATTATGTCCCTTCCCGCAATTTGGTTTTGGAAAGGTTCACCATTACTGTGCACATTCGCGCTCCCATCTTTGTTGCAGCAGCAATCATCATCAATGTGAGTATGAGTGAACTCGACGCTCATTTGAAGAAATATTTCTACCTTCTTGTCGTCCTCAAACACCTGCTAGTATTTGATATTGCCAGGCACTATTGGCCTATGCTTGAGTTCAATTTCATACCTTTTGTTGGGGAAGATGGGGATCTTGAAAAATGAGGCTGAGGTGGCCAAAGCATTAGTGATCTGGTTTTTCTCCCTCGGGATAGCAGATAGATCATACTACAAAAATTCTTCAAGCAAGTCCAATGCCAAGTTCCTGTATGCTCTCAACCTAGGGTGTCTTGTTTGATATATGCCTTTAACTTGGTTTATGACTAGTTCATAATATCCGTGCACTGTTATCCTAGTTGCACCTGATTCTTTCAACACTTTCAGGCCCAAAATCAATGCTTCATACTCGGCCACATTGTTGGTGCATTCAAACACGATCTTGTATGAGCGTAACTTTGTGCCCACTTCAGGGGGGCTTACCCATACATTGGCCCCGATCCCTTCGTTTCTAACTGCACCGTCAAAACTCATGTTCCACACCCCATTTTCCACATGGTCTTTTGGGTCGACGCACTCTGTCGTTTCCCACATGGTTTTTTCGTCAACTGTCATGATGGTTGTTGACTCTTCCTCTCTGAAACTCAGGTCATTGTAGAATATAGAAGAACCAACCTCAGTGTCGATGGCATATATAGGATGGTTATTTGGCTGCGTCTTGCTTCTTACCATGTATTTCAACAACACTTCTATGTACAATCGTCTATCATGGACAAAATAGGGATGGTGGAATATGACATATCCATTTGCAAAGTTCTCTTTGACTTCGCAGCCCATGACCTTGATAGCAGCATGCCAAACTTTGGGGGTATGTTCGCGACAACTACATCCATAACCATGTTCTTTGAGGGGATTTGATCCAATGACACAACTAGGTCTTTGATGAAGCCCAAACACTTGACTTTCCTCAAATCAAAAGAGAAAAGGTCTTTGTATGGCCTCATTATATCCAAACCTAATTCATCCATGATCACCTTTGGCATGATGTTCTGCGATGTGTTGGAATCCAGCATGGCGTTATGCAGGGTCATTTCATGGACCTTTAGATTGAAGTAGAATGGAGGGACGTACTCGGTATCATTTGTCTCTTCAACACACAGACCAAAAAGGATAACGGGTTGATCATCTTGAATATTCAAAGTATCAAGGGTCCCTCCCATTTTCAGCATTTTGATGATTTTCTCCTGATACTCTCCCTTTATAATAAGCTCATTGAACGGGACATAGATTTTTATTTTGGCCATATTATGTTCAAAATTGAAAGGGGGACAAACTTTCTCTACCTCTTTTCCGCCTGCCTCCTAGCCTGCATCTAGATCTTTCTTGGGGACCTCCTCCATCGACTTAGCCTTCTCCGTCGCATACTTGGTCACGTTGTCTAACCTCGGTCAGCTTGTGGAAAGGGTGTCCACCGGAGGTTTCCTTATGGGGTTTGTTTGTTGTGGCACGACAGGTGCATCTTTTCTCCGGAGGTTATATTTCTTATGGAACTGCATGATAGCGTTCTGATAGCCTTTCCTGAAATATTTTGTCTCCCAAGATGGAACATCATTTGTTTTGAGTATCATATCATCGTCTGTCTCCAACATGAAGTGGTCATTTTTTCTCATGTACTGATCATGCTCTCTCTTTATCAAGAACACATGTGTTTTTTTGTCGTTGCAACAATGCATCTGGTATTCGAATGCTTGATCGAAGTCCTCATCTGCGTAGTTGTTTTGGAATGGAGGTATTGTCTGTTGGTCACCTTGATCCTTATGCTCTTTCAGTTCCCTCTATCTAATCTGAGGGACTTGAACCCTTTTGAGGTTTTGATTCCAAGGTTGTGGTTCGTTCTATTCTTGGGCAGTAGGTATGTTTCCCATGGACATTCTCTCGATCATCTTCTCCATGGTCTTCATAATCATGTCGAACTTGTCATCTGAGGACCGTGATGTTGATGGCTGTGCATCTCCCTGGGGTCTCTTATCGCCTCGGATGAACCTCGGTTTTATTTTCCCTGATGCCTTCATGTTTACTTCGACTTAGACAGAGTTACTCATTATAGCGTCTAAACTTATTGATATTATTTCTCTCAACAACAGAGTGAAATCACTATCAAAGGAATTTGCTTACCGCAACTGTGCAGCCTCGATGGTGGCTTGACTTCTATAGGGATTGAGTTGTACACCTTCAAGAAATGGGCTGAGAATTCATGCACTTTCTCTTCCAGTGCTTTCTTCATATTATTGTACTGTGTTAACAGCCGTAAAGGGTTTTTCTTGTCCCCCCATTTATTCAGGAGAGGCATCAGGAATGTGGCAAAGTCTCGAGTGCTCGCGGGAAGGAAGGATTTGAACTATTTTCTTACATCTCCTGAAAGGATCTACACAAACAACTTGATTTTTGCATCTGCATAGTCCACCTCCTCTAGGTCGATGAAATCATTAAACTAGTCTAGGTGCCTCTGGGCAGAAACACTTCTTTCAACGTCATAGAGCCTGATTCTATGGCTGTAATTCTGAGGCAAGTCATGTAGTTGGGCTGATAGGATGAGGGGGGATAATATGGTGACCATGTGTCTGGGGGGATTCACATTTTGAGGGATATTATTTGATATCAGGGCTTGGAATTTCTTTGGGTCGAAAACAATTTCTTCCAAGCTGGTTTACGACTTAGACTTGAAAAGAGTTTGCTCGAAAAATTTGTCAAACTCAAGGTCGTCAATGCTCTGTGCATCGTCTTTGGGTAAGGAAAGGATTTTGTCCAGGTAGTAGAATGGGTCTGACGCTTGCTCTCTAGTCCTACATAGAATCTTCTCGGGGTCATACACAGGCTCTGTGGGTTTTGGGTCAGGATTTTCTCTGGTATATATCGTCTTTGGAGCCAAGGTTCCTGAACTGTACTACTTGGAGCTACTGGTATTTTTGGACTGGATTCGCCAGGGTAAGGGTTTCATCCGGTATAGATGTTTTTCCCTCTATTACCCTCAGGGGTCAAACTACAATGTTAGTCATTCTCTCAGGGAAAATCTATTGAATTTCGTCCCTGACAACGACGCCAGAATGTTAGCACTCTGTAAATCTGTTCGACTGATAAACATACGATGAAGGTAACTTTTTCAACCATCTTTGAGACCCGAAACTAGCCTTTAGAATATGGAGAGGGATATCTTGGGAGGCCCAGTCTCCATGCGGGATATGGATTTGAAATCAGTGGCTAGATTTAACACCTTTGATGTAATGGGTTCTGGTTATATTGGCACAAGAAAGTAAGACTTTGGCTATGGAGTCAATTTGAGGAAATGACATAGAAAAATGACTCGGTGACTGGACTTGAGAGGATAAGGCTAAGAGAGCAACAATATTTAGTGTAAAATCGTAATGTGTGGCAGGGAGAAAACATAGGAAGTAACCTGGAGCACCATCACGGGCGAATTCAGAGTTAGATTTTAGAAGAAAATGTTTGATTTAAGTGGCATGAACAAGGGGTGTTGTGTAGTGAATCCACATGTTCAAAAATTCATTCTGAAATAGATAGAAAAAATATATGAATAAATATGACAGGAAGAACATATGCAAAGAAAGAGATGCAATACATCCAACTGCTACAATTAGAATATTTTCATCAAGTTACAAGACCTTTGCATTAAATTTCAGTCAAAAACTCAAATAACATACAATAGTTATCATCTACCAATTTTTCCACCCAACATGGGTTACATAGAAAAGATGAAATATATAAACAAGGGCACTGCTTGGGCTACCCTGCTTTCTATCTACTAGCCCTAAAACTAGAAAACTAAGTAGTATGCGTTGGAGACTCTTTGCATGGCTCTTTCCAAAAATAGGCAATAATTGCGTTTGTTTACACATGACTGTTCACAAATTTTCCACGAGGCTCTGATCATTGGTCAGGTCTCGATATGAGGAAAATATGTGTTAGTGTTTCCCTTTGGTCAAATGCCTGAATGGACAGGTGTCTATTAGAAACTCGCTATCTGCTATAACGGATTTGATTTCTGCTGCGCACTCATTTGCTGGGAAAAATGTGTGCGACAAGTGGTTGTTTGATTTTCATGAACATTATAAAAATGGTAGAGTGATTTAGGAAATGTGTCCTTCAAAAACTTCCAATATTTGTCTTATGTTTGTGGATGCAGAGATGAAAACCAACTAAACTTTTTTTTTCTATGCACTGGAGAGAGTCGCGCGAGCTTCCTTCTCAGCCGCTTCACATTCTCTGGAATGGTTTGTATGTCTTTCTTGGGACAACCTCTGTGTTTCTCGCAGTTGTACAATGGTGTCTTGCGCCTCTCTGAGTTGTATTTTTAACCATGACACTTTCCCTTCACGACCTTGCGCTGTTGATGCTTCCATAGTCTTTGTCGCTAGATGCCACCTCAAATCCATGTTCTTCTGGTAGAGTTCAGTGATAGTTAGTTTTTCCTGCTTCAATTATTGAGATGGCTCTTCATCATTCTCTCCTATGGTATCCATTTCCCTTTATTTTCTCCTGCTTTCGCGGCTCTATCCCCCAGCCGGCTCCAGTCGGATGGCGGGCATGAGTGCACCGATATGGCACGTGGCGCTTCTAAAAATCGGGCTTCCCCAGCTTCCTTGTTCTTCCTTGGCCTGCCCCTTCTCCCAGGTATTTTCTATAGGGGATATGGGGCTTCCACTATCTTCCTCCCTGCTCAAGTCTTTCCTCTTTAGGTTCCGCATGGTTTGATCTGATCATCTCTATGGGTAAAAGGATAACTCCTTTCGCGTCCTTGGGAATGCCTGCTGCAGGTGAGAATGACTCCCAGTTGTTTTGGGGCTTGGACCTGGAAATTATACTGCTTCGTGCACCTTTCCTCATGATTTGGGAGGTCACCATGGCAAGACCAGTATGTATTCTGCATGTGGTGTATCCGAAAAATGTACAGGGACGGAAATTTGATCAACCTGGACTGGCAAGGGAAATTGCAAACAAAGTGCGGACCTAGTTTCATGACTGAAATGAGTGTCGAGCATCTAAAATTTATAACAAGTCAAGAAGAAGGAGGAATCGTGTCGGAGAACAGTGAATTCATGGCGACAGGATGTTTTGAATCGAATTGCATATTTTCCATGGCACATCCCCACATGTAGAATACATGCAATAATGTTTGCAAGGCATGCATGATATGAATACTACGATTTTTCATTCCCTTAGCCTTTAGGATGAAATGATAATAGCTTCTGCACTTGCCGATGTGACTTCCATTAACTAATTGACTCGACCTAGGGCACGTAGAGACTGGTTTCTAAATAGGACTCAACTCTTTGGAAAAGACATACCTGTACCACTTACACAAGTTTCAACTGTGACATCCCTTCCTGTTTCCAAGGGCCAACTGACCACTTGCTGACTTCGACCCCATGGTGCTACGTACCTGACTTCACATGTTTGGGTGCATGGGACATACCCCGAATAAAATCGACTCTAAATGGAAAGAAAAATGGCGGCGCTAATAGGAAGCATGGTTTATTTTTAAAAGTAGGGAAGTATTGTTATGAGTTTATATTAGTTGAGGTATGACACAATGTGCTAGAATAGTCTTATGATGGTAAAATAGTGATGAGATACATCGAGATGGTTGAAAATTTTAACCCTGTCTTGAATGTAGTTAAATTGCACCCCGTTTATCTAGATTGAACACAATGCTCTCATTATGTCTTTGTATAATGTATGACAATGCAAGTTGGATTTCGGACAATGTTGGATTTTATGTTTGGTCGAAGGTTTAGAATTTATTTATGTTTGCGCATGGGTTCCTATTGCGCTTGTCGCACTATGATGACGTGATTCTTTAATATTGGATCATGGTGTGCATTGATCAAGAAGAGCATATGATAACCTAGCTTAGGGTCTTTCGCCTCCCGATGTGGATGATGTTGTTTATTGTAATTGAGGTTTTGTACATTGTATTGTAATGTTTAATCCGACTGCCTCTCGCTCGCAGGGAAGGTTCTAGTTACTTGTGTCATTTGATGTTGTTTTGTTTGGTTGATTTGATGTTTCCTTTTAGCTTAGGAGGTGTGGTGTTGCTTGTGTGGGGCATGATGTAGACACCTCCTTGTTCTTCAGAATAGTCGCCAACCTTGAGACCTTAAACGGTCAAAATCGATGTGAACCTGGGCTTGAGCGTTGCTTATGTGTCATAGAGGTCCTAACATTTGCAGGGTAGGATGGGAAAGTATTCATTTTTATTATTCATCCGATTGAATGGCGTATGTTTCTTCAAGTTGATTGATGTTCTAGTGTTCTAGGTCGTTATGTTGGTATGTGACGTGTAGTGCGTGTGTTTTGTTCTTCGTTGAGATGCGATGCCTGATTGTATTATTG
>SNQJ01S0072770.1:29894-63577 GCA_010110895.2 Picea sitchensis | reverse complement strand
AATGTAATGATTATGTATGGAAGTTTATTTTGAAAATATTGTATAATCAAACAATAAATATCATAATAGAACAATATAGACAAATTCAAGAGTAGATATTGTTTCTTCACACATGAGAACTTAACTCTATTGACTCATCTATTCAATCAATGTAATGATATCGTTTTGGGTTTTTCAAAGTAGGGCTCGTTGGTGCTAACCTTTTGTAGATCTAGCTCATTTGTCCTACATGGGGATTTCTTAGGTGGTGACTGGTTCCATTTTCTCACAATGGCATGTCTCCACTACTGGATATGTGATGACCTATAGACTTCTTTACAATTTCCATAGATCTAGTTTAAGGGAGCCACATGTGGCCAATAGGCCCAGGCTTGCACCCACTTAGGAGGATAGATAGGATGGGCTTGTTAGGACTCATGGCGATAGTAGTAATGAATTTCACGTGAATGACACAGGAAGATATAGGTACCATGCACACGGTTTACTTCCTGAGGCTAACAGGGATATTTCGTCTCATACCCGAGTGTTGAATGGTAGGGTTTTTGGGTTTAATGGTCATGGGGGGTCTAGGTATTCTTCTTTCAAAGGTGGAGGTGTTGGGAGGAACATGTCCATAGGAATCTTTGCAAACAAAAATCGACAAGGACAATGTTGGAAGGTCTACTAGGAGAAACCGAGCCTATGTTTGGGGAAGGATCTAGCGTTGGACAGAGTTACCAGTGTGGCCTCTAAGGCACTGGTAGGAAAGTTCTACTATATCAAGATGTGGAAGGCCCATATTTCCCATTGGATTCAAGAATATTGGAAACCCTTAGTGGGTTATTTCCCAAGGTATACTCTACTCTCAAATCATTGGCTTGTCTTCCATTTCCTCGTAGAAGAAGACCTGCAAAAAATACTAGTTCATCCATGGATCTTGAGTCGAGGTGTCCTCATGATCAAACGTTGGTGACCAGGCTTCAACCCTCTCATGGAAACCTTCTCGAGTAGATTCTTATAGATTCTCCTTCCTGATTTCTCATTAGAACTCTGGTCTGTGCGTATTTTCATAGACATTGCAAATTCGGTTGGAAGATTTGTGTATTTTGAGGAGCAATCCTTAAGGTGGAATAATAAGAGGCTAGCCTGGGTACTGGTAGAAATGGATCTGGAGCTGGGTTTTCCTAACGAGATCGAAATATCTTTGGGATACTCCTCCTTTATGGATTCTCTGGACTATTGGGGAGAACCCTTTCATTGCCACTCTTGTTGGTAGACGGGTCACCTGAAAGATAAGTGCCCCACTGAGAAGAAGCCTTTGGATGTTTTGACCTGCGTGGAGGACTCTCCTAGGGTTTTAGGCCATCATTCCATCCTTGATCCTGATGTTGTTATTTTCTAGCATGACTCTTTTCTAGGTAAGATGTCTACATTTTATCCTTCCTTTTTTAACACTCTATCTACAGATGACAGGAGATCCCTCATTTATCATGAAGATTGGCTTGTAGATATTTTTGAGGTTTTTGGGACTTAGTACTAAATAAATTCAAGAAGGATCCCACAAGGAAGGGACTATGTTTAAAAGGGTTGGAAGCTCACATTCAAGTCGGAACAGATTTCATCAACCAAGTCTCTTCTATCGTTTGTTTAATTGGGGTGGAAGTTCTTGGCTCCACTGTTGAGAACACACTTCCCTCCCCATAAACTTATTTTTTCATGGATAAGGGGCTCAATATTATTGGCCTCGGGGAAGAATCCCCTCAACCACTATTGTCGGAATTTGACCCATTACATAGGAATAATCATTTCTCCCTTGAGATAATTAAGGATTTAATAGGATCCATTGGACATGTCCCCACTTATAAAGAGGTCCTCTCAGTCACCCTTTCAATGGAATCTAAAAAGTTACAATCTCCTCTTGGCATTATTGATAGAGCTAATGTCACAGTGCAAAAAAATATAGGAAAAAGAGATGTCAAAATTGGGAAAGGTGCAATAGATGGAGGTCTCAAACCTTTTATCCCTCCACTATCTGGTGAAATATCCCATCATTTTCCTTCCTCTCCCCATAGGGCCCTTAGAGAAATGAAACCTTCTTCTCGGGTTGTTACATGATTATTTTTCTCTCAATTTATGGGGGATTAGGGGACCTAACTGATCTAGGTGGATATCAGTGGCCACCCACCTTTTCCGACTAGCTCAAAACAATTTTCTGGCAATTTTGGCAATTTACTATTTTTAGCAGGTTTTAACTTCCGGGGCTATTTTGAGGGCCTAAATGAATGTTTTTCGAGATCAAGGTTCTTAAATATATATAAAGGAATGATTGAGCCCCCAAAATGAATCTCCTCGATTATACCTTTCCAACGAGCTATCATATGCCTAAAATGGAGATCGTATGCAAACGTTACGACCCCGGGAAGTTGTTGTACTCACTTACCCAAACGGGGCCCACATGACTTTTGGCACTTCATCTCCTAGGGTTAGGTTTTTGGATGTCTAGGGTTTTTGGCATTCCATATTATTGTAAAAATTCCTTCAGAGCCTCATTGTAATCATCTTCTTGTGAATGCGAGTAGCCATCACATCTCTTCTCAGAGATAAGCTGCCACCATTCTAGCGAGTCTTTCACTCTGTATTTTTACAGTCTCTTACATTTCTTTCATTAACAGAAATTGTGTATTACTATATATCTGTGTTTATGGTTGCATCTCTGATGCATTTCTATTATATTATTGAATATCTGTGATATCTCTATGAATTTCTTTATTATATCTTTGATCTCATTTTGTGCCGAAAATAATCTGGATCAATGGTATCAGAGCAGGTTGCTCTTGATCATTTTTTTTAGTGCATGTCCCCGACGAGGTCCAAGTATATAAAGTTGGGTCTCGAGCTTGTCTCTCTTGAAGAAAATCTCTCTCACAAACCAAAGAAACCCTCAATGGCATAAGAAAAGAAAAACAACAGAGCAGACGATCCTATCAACATGTTGCTTGAGCAAGCTCTCACGTGACAGAGGGACGAAATGATGGAGAATTTTTCCCACATCCTTAAATGCCCGTCGATAGCATCAGTTCCATCTTCATCAAGTGGACACTTTGGAGGCACCTCGCCTTTCAAGGTACAAGTCAATTTTGATATTCCTGTATTTGAAGGACAGATAGATGCAGAAGCCCTAGAAAAATGGTTAACTTTGCTAGAAGGTTATTTCTCTGTTCACAATTTTTACGACAAAGAAAAGATCACCTTCACACTCCTTAAATCTCTCCCTCATGTCAAAAACTAGTGGAAAACTTACAGGGAGAAAATTTCCATAGAGGAGTCTATAATATATGGGGCCGATCCCACTTGGGATTTTTTTGTGGATGCGGTAAAGGAACAATATTACCCTGTTGGAAACTATGAGGACCATTACATGAGATGCACCACACTGCAGCAAGAGAGGGGCCAAGAAGTTCCAAATTTCACCAATACCTTCCATACCTTGTGCACCAAGCTGAGTATCAAAGACTCTGAGCGACATTTGGTTCTGAAATACTGTGGGGCTCAACACAGATACATCCAGACTGAAATGGATTTTCTGGACATCTCATCACTCAATGTTGCTTATCGATATGCTGTTAAAATTGAGCAGAAATTTAAGCACCAGAACAAACGGGAATTTGGGTCTGCAAATCCGCAACAACCAAAGTATGAAAAAGATAGCCCTAACAAACAGTCTCCCAAAAACCAGTCCAAGACACAAGAAAAGAAAGGTCACGGGAAGACAAAGAAGGACACTGGAAAATGGTGTGATTTCCATAAGATCACCTCGCACAACACCAATGAATGTCTCTCAAAACAGTCATTTGTGGCTGAGATCAAAGACAAGGAGTCAAACCCTGATTCAGAATCTAATTCTGAAAATACTGGTAAAGGACAGATCATTGACGCAGACCCCACTGCTATTGTCACGACCGCAACAATTCAACCAGAAGAACCAACAGATCCTGAAGAGGGGGAGCACCCTTTTCATTCACAGATGTGGGTGAATGGGACCCCACTGCATTTTATTGTTGATAGTGGAAGCCAGAAAAACCTCATCTCAGCAGAGGTCGTCAAATTGTTGGGATTTTCGACAACACCACACCTGCAGCCATACAACATCGGGTGGCTTCGGCAAGGACGAGATCTCCATGTCATCCAACAATGTCGATTTTCATATGGCATCCAACCTTTCAAGGATGAGGTATTATGTGATGTTACCCCACTATATGTCTTTGATGTTCTCTTGGGCCAGCCATATATGTGGAGACACCATGATGTTTATGAGTCTCAATCCCGTAGTGTCATTGTTACTTTGGGGGATCATTTATACAAAATACCAAAGGTAGTTCCAACTATTGTTCCACCTAAAAAGTGTCGCAAGGTAGTATCTCATACTGCAAAATTCAGCTTCTTCACAATTTGTTCAAAAGGGGAACAGAAGGACACTGCAACCACTACAACCTCTCCCCCTACACCTTCTATCCAACGAAAGCAGGTCAACAAGGTTGCAGAAAAGTGAAATTATTCCTTCTGCACACCTTCCTCTCATGTAGCTTGACTTGTTGAACAACCTCATCTTCAATAGGTTCATGAAAGACTTCCACAAACTAAGTAGGGCGACGTCTCCAACAATACAAGCATCTCACCAAGATGCAGTTCCAACAAATGCTTTTCCCTCTCCCCCGGGAACTCAACGCAATGGAGACCATTGCTTCCTAAGGAGGGAGGATTGATCCAGGTGGATATCGGTGGCCACCCACCTTTTTTGACTAGCTCAAAACAATTTTCTGGCAATTTTGGCAATTTACTATTTTTAGGAGGTTTTAACTTCAGGGGCCATTTTGAGGGCCCAAATGAAGGTGTTTTGAGATCGAGGTTCTCAATGATAGCCGAAATGAGCCCCCAAAATGAGGTTCTCAATGATAGCATAATTGATCCCCCAAAATGAATATCCTCGATGATACCTTTTCAATGAGTTATCACACGCCTAAAATAGAGATCGTATGCAAAAGTTACAACCCCGAGAAGTTGATGTACTCACTTACCCAAACGGGGTCCACATGACTTTTGGCGCTTCATCTCCTAGGGTTAGTTTTTTGGATGTCTAGAGTTTTTGGCATTCCTGCTTATTGTAAAAAGGATTTCAGAGCCTCATTGTAATCATCTTCTTGCGAATGCGAGTAGTCGTCACATCTCTTCTCAGAGATAAGTTTCCACCATTCTAGCGAGTCTTTCACTCTATATTTTTACAGTCTCTATACATTTATTTCATTAATAGAAATCATGTATTACTATATATCTATGTTTATGGTTGCATATATGATACATTTATGTTATATTATTGAATATCTGTGATATATCTGTGCATTTCTTTATTATATCTCCAATCTCGTTTCATGCCGAAAATAATCTAGATCATCCCAACCCCACCTAAAAGGGGTTGTGGCTGGTTGAGATATGCATGGATTAGTTGTAGTTATGTTTGACATAGGAAAGACTCTCATCCCATGTGTGAGGGTTCTTGGAATTATACATGTGTAGGATATGCACGATCATTCGATTTACCACCTCGGTTTGGCCATCTATATTGGGGTGGAAGGTTGTGGATTTGGTGAGCTTGGTGTCTAGCAGTGACCAGAGGCTCGACTAGAATGTGATGATAAATTGATTGTCTTGATCTGAGACAATGGTTTGTGGGATTCCAAAATGTACTCAGGCTCGTTCAAAGAAAATCTTGGCAGTGGCCTATGTTGTGATGCTCTTCTTGTAGGAAACCATAATTGTCATCTTAGAAAAGCGATCAACAACCACAAAAACATAGTCATTTCCCTGATTGGTGGATGGGAGACCCGACATGTAGTCCATTGAGATGGATTCCCATGTCCTGTCAGGATTGGGCAGAGGGGTGTACAGGCCTTGTTTCTTAATGGTCGGTTTGGCAATAATGCAGGTAGTGCAGGACCTAATATACTTGTTGACCTCCTGTCAAAGTTTTAGCCAGTAGAAGTGTTTCGGTAACATCACCATTGTATTTTCGATGTTGAATTGTCCTACCACCCGACTATAGTGGGCTTCCTAGATCAGCTTCGCTCGCTCACTTTATGGAACACATATATGGCCCAGACGACACAACGTCCCATCCTAAAGATGGAAATTATTGAGAACTGCGTTTGCACCCAACATTTGGTAGGTGGTGGAGAAGTCCGGGTCTGTCTCATAGAGTTGGGGCCATCTAGAGGTCTCATGGTCGCAAGAGTCTAGCATTGTAGTGAGTGTCACGACTAGCGGTTTGTTGAGGCAATCAACAACGTGGTTGTGTTGGCAACCAGATATTCCTGTCATTTTCATCGATATTTAAAACATCCCCGCCGAGGCTATAAATGCCTACTGGCTGTAGTGGCCCTGTCAATGATATTGGAGTTACTTGTATAAATATTGTTACCTCTTTGATTGAAATGAAATTTCAGATTACAATTTTTTTGGCAGAACTTTCTTCGATGGTATGACTCTGTTATTTTTCTGAGTTAATGTCAAAATGCTTGATCTGTTTCTTAATTGTTTTTAGTAACTATTTGATTTATCTTTTCCCTGATATAAAGTTCTGATGATGCAGAGATAACTACTTCGCCCAACAAGTCGCCATTGTTGGCAGCTAGATATTCGTGTCATTTTCATCGATATTTAAAACATAGTTTTGATAAAAGAAATTTTTTAATAGCTACCTCTTGGTGTCTTCGAAGACTTCAATTATGATTTTTGTTTTGAAAAAATCACTTGATTGGTTGTTGTGTGTTTTTTAGTTTATCTCTTTTGATAAATCTCTCATTTATGCTTGCTCAATTTCATGACTGTTTAAGCATGAAATTGAAACAAGCTTGGTCTAAACACGCCATGCAAATTCTAAAGCTTCTCCTTGTGAAATTGGATGAGTACTTAAAAACACCTAATGATCTTAAGAACCTTAAAGGGTATTGAGCATATTGTTTTGTGAATTGTTTCTTTACCATTAGTATATGAGTTGATCACCTTTGGGGTATGCCTTAATCATTTTATTCATTTGGAGTTTTTATTATAAGCTACCACCTCCACAATTGCTAATGAAACTAAACTTTGATATAACTTTGAAATATGAATGTTATCCACTATTTTTGTATCGTAGTCTAATCATTGTTGTACAGGTTTGCCAACCATGATCTGAAACAATTACACCCTCATCCCATTGGCTTAATCTCACACTCATTGCCTCGGTAGTAGTGCTTCGTTTGTGGGGTTAGGTTGTCAATAGAGGAGGTGATTTTCAATTACGCATGTCCTTTGGTTTAGTATTCAATCAACATTATGAGTGGTGGTTATGGTGGCCTTCTCCCCAAGCCTTAGTTATCCGGTCACCTCCAAAAATGCAGAACTTATCCTTCATATCAGATGGTCTCAAATACAAGCCCCTCTTTGCTACACCTTCTGGTATATCGTGACCAAGTTCATGGCCCCTGTGGTAAGGATATAGTTGAATGTCTCGCAGACCTTGCTCTCCCATGATGGCGTTGTGGATGATTTCACAAACTTTGGGTCGGTTAAGTTCATATAGTCATTCGAGATCTTTAACCTCAAAGTTGCTCAAGATTTTTCCCAGACCTTCGACAGTACTAAGGCCAAGATAGGCTATTTACAATTGCAAGTCAGTGAGGAATTGATTACAGAAGCCATAGGCCTGTCATGAGAAGGAGATCATTGGTTTAAGAATCTCAAATTCAAAGGTATCCCCTAGCACCTGTTAATGATTTCCAAGAAGTCACGCTACGATGTTAAAGGTACATCCATAAATATTTTCAAACCTCGATGGAACAGTTTACTGTTAGTTATCAAGAAATTTGTCACCTGAGAGGGATGATATGGATTAATTTTCCTCTTTCATATTCGTCTGTTAATGATTTTCTTAGGGTTTAGCTTAAACATGTTGTTTTACCTGCTTAAAAGCCTTCAAAAGATGGCTAGATTTTACCAAAGGCAAAACCCTAATGCACAGTCCAGTCTCTTTCATCATGGCTTGATTCGAATCTTAGTCATTTCCCAATTGTCAAAGAATGGAGATAACTGGCAAAATTTTGTGGATAGGAATGGTTTTGTTCCACTCACACCCGAAACAGTAAGTGACTCACACCTGTGTTTTGAGGAGCCCACCAGCCCTTGCCCTTTGACTCACTCTCTGCGAGACCTTCATATTGAATTGAAAGAAGACCATGTGTCATTTACTGAAACCCCTATTGATTTTCATAAATCAACAAGAATCACACACTAGAGGCACGATTTCGTTCCAAAAAAATATTCAGAGGATGTGTTGGATAATTTGAAGGGCAGGGTCTCAGTTACTCTTAATCTTGGGCAAGGTGTGGTTGATATAAATGAAATTAAAACTAAGAAGTAGGGCAAACATAAAATACAGAGGGTTCTAGATATTGATTTCAAGAACAAAAGGAAAGGCCAACTCCTTTGCATAATGGTCAGGAATCGACTTCACAACCATGAAAAACATATCCCCATCATTGATGTTGAAGAGCCGATCGCTATTGATGATACCATCGTTGATTCACCCCAATATGATTTCATGAGTAATTTGTCTCCTTTTTTAAAGGAACAAGAAGGTTTCTCATGTATTCAGTATGACCTCAAAAATATTATGAAACGAGGTAAATATATTACTACAGATCAGACTCACCCATTGCCAAATCTAGAACCAGTGTATTGTGAAAGTTGTTTTGACTGGATCCAAAGATACTACTGAGACATCCATTACTTATATGATTAGTTGAATCAAGTAATAGTTCAAAACTCAGTTATGGAAAAGGAAAACGATAATCTCAGAGCTTGCATCCGATCAAATTCACTCAAATCCAACAAATGTTTCAAGAGATAGAGAGATGTGATCATAAAACACTCCATCAATTTCAATGCTATTGTAAATCCAGATTTGTCTGATGTTTCCCTTTCGAATTTCTAATTGGTAAATACTTTTCTTGTAATTCACGATTGGATTTTGTTTGGATAATAAATGAATTCATTTTTATTTAGACTAGCTACATAATCAAAGATTATGTAGCTTGTATTTTAAATTAATTTATTTTATTATTGTCTAATTTAGATTTTGTTTTCTTTATCTCGGGTCAACAACAGGTTAATGTGCAGCGATTAATAGAATGAGTCAAAATTTGGGCATATAATGGACTTATAAATTTTGTTTTTGAAAAAAAATAATGTTTTAATGATGTAACTATTTTGGATTATAAGATTTCAATAGAATTATCTTTATGGTTATTTTGTTTTAGTAATTTTTTTTTAAAGAAGATTTGTCTCTATCTTGCATGATATGAGGAATAGACTAGGAACTTATTTAAATAGCACTGCTTTCCCAGGGAGAGGGGCAATTCCTTTTGGGCCATATGATGGAATTATTATTATGGCACTATATGGGATAAAATTTACTCTTTGGCTTCCATCCTGTTGTAGACTATGCAATGTTATTATTGTTTCTCATATAATTTCTTGACATGAAATTTTATTTGTACTGAATTAGCTTTAGACTGTTCTACATATAACATTTAATGTTACAACTTTCTTTACATGGTTCATTTTATTTTGGCTCTTTTAATATCTGTGACTCATCATCTATCTATGAATTTTGAATTTATGTATAATGTTGGGTAGTTGGTAATACCATTTGCTGAGAGTTGGAGTTTATTTCGTTTTCAACTATTGGACATTTTAAAGTCACATGAGATAAAATATATTTGTCTTTTTGTCATCATAGACTTGTTATGAAATATAAAAGACTTCCTTGAGTTGTTTCAGGAAGTATCGTTCTTTCTTTTTTCATAGATTTATACTTGAGACAGGTTAAGCAAAGCTTATACAAACACAAAAAGACGAATCTAGCTTAGTATTGTTGATCAACATCAGGTTAGTTAGTTTATATTTTATTTGATCTATGAATGAATAATGATTACATCATTTAAAAGTTAAATTCTTTGTCCATTATCATTATATCATTTATAATCTTATTCATTCATTGTTATTATTTTTTTCATTTATAGTACTAGAATAGTTTCCTTTATTTTTCATCTAGTGTTGACCCATTAGTTGAAAACAATCATTTTCACAAGTCTTTATTTAAACCTTGTAATTGTATATATATTTTTGCATATAATACTACTATTAGTTAAGAAATTGTATTAATGTATTGATTGATAGGATTGTTGGAAGGTTTACAGTTTGGAGTAAGCTTGTCATTGATGGCAAGAACAGCGATGGCAAAGATCAGCATGATCAGCAGTGCAGTGATAATGGAAGAGGAGGAGCATCAGTGATCGTTGGATCCCATCCCGAATCCCCGATGACCGTCAGATATGAATTCAGACAAGAAGAACACACAGAAGAGGAGGACAGATCTTAGGCGTCAGATCTGAGCATAAGTTCTGACCATCGTTGGATCAGGAAGAACCTGCACATTCTTTAAAGTGCAAGGAGTAGCGGGCTCAAAAAATCCCGAAAGAAGGAGGACCGTCCATCTTTAGAAAGGACAGTCCTGGACCGTTGGATCAAGAGGATGTGTGGTGAAATATCAGAGCACCACAAAGACTCCATTTCGGATTTTAGTAGATTGAGAAATCCAAAGGAAAGAGGTTCAAACTCGCGATATGCGAGATCACAAAAAGATCTTAGCCGTTAGATCGAGGCTTGATCTAGACCGTTGATCCAACTCCATCTCGGAGTCTCGACTATCGTGACTTGGAGTGATGAGACCCTTCATCATAGGAATCATGAGATGTGAATTCACGATAAGATCTTGACCGTCAGATCACCAGAGATTCTGGACCATTGATCTAAGCTCTATCTCGGAGCTTCTCCTATCGCAACTTGGAGTGACGAGAACCTCCATGACAGGAATCGCGAGATGAGAATTCACGATAAGATCTGGACCGTCAATTCACCAAGAATGTGGACCGTCGATCTGAGCTCCATCTTGGAGTTTCACCTATTGCGACTTGGAGTGACAAGAACCTCCATCTAAGGAACAGTGAGATGCGAGAATGCGATAAGATCTGGACCGTCGGATCTATGGAGATTTCAACCGTCGATCAGACTCGTTGAAGTTTATAAACTCACAAAATATGAAGTGCCTTTTGGCACAGCTTGTGGTCACCGTTGGTGGTCATAAGAAGGGAAAGAGTTAGTTAAGATAAGCTCCATTTCAGGGTTTTGGGGATCGCGACTTGGAGAGTTGAGATGCCTCATCTCCAAATTCATGAAATGTGAAATTGCGAAAGTGATTTATGCAGAAGCGCGTGGTCTCAGCCGGTGGTCACACCATCGAAGAGCTGAAGAGAAGAGTACATGCATACAAGCTCCTTTTCGGCATTTTGGGGATCACAACTTGGAAAGTCAAGAAACTTCACAACGGGATTAACGAAAAGGCGAAATGTGAAATCACGAAAAACACGTTATGAACAAGCGCTTGGTCATGGCCATGGTCATATAAAGGAAGGAGCTAGCGCAAAAAAGCTCCATTTCAGAGTTTTGGAGATCGTGACATAGACTGACGACACACTTGGCCACAGGAAAGCTGAAATTCCAAAATATGAAATAAAGGCAAGTTTAATGAAGATCATTCAATGGTGCAGATGAAACTGAAGGAGATTGGAGGGCTACTATTGCACGACATAGTAAAACTGCCAGAAATCATTGATGAGTTCTACCAGAGAACTCAAAGACACTTCAAGGTGATTGACAGAGGAGGTGAAGAGTCTCAAGGGATCAGCCAGTAGAACAAAGACTGTTCATGGAGGCGATTGACAGCTGGATGTGTGTTGGAGCTTGTAACTGCAACAAAGAGGGTGAGATCTACTGTAACAGAGAAGACAAAGAGTCTTGACTCTCAGAGAGGCTGAGGAATCTCAGCATAACACCCATTGATGTTGAACGCATGGGAAAAACTTTCAAAGAAGCTGAAGAGTCGCGATGATGATGAGGCAGAGCACACGAGATGTGGAGGAATTTGGTGTGGAGTGAGCATGTAGAGGCATGGCAAATATTGCATGTACAAAGAGCACAGAGACTATAAGAATGTGGAACAAAGAAGAGATAGGGGTGGTCGTTGTGCAGGAAAATTGAGGTGTGTGCAAGGAGGCAGAGCGCAGGAGAAGAAATGCACAGTAGAGGAATGTTGCATTGAAGGGATATGGCGCAGAGAGCATAAAAGGTAGAAGAATAGAAAGTGAAAGGGGTGTGCAGAAGACACTGATGCAGACAAGGCAGAGCAATGTAACAAAACAACGATAAGGTTGGTAAGCCATTGAATAACTTTATATCGATGTAATAAGTTTTAGTAACAAGGAATTTATATTTCAGGGTAGTTGGGAGGTGCTAGGGAGGACTGGTATCCTCAGAGGTTCAAGTGGGTTCTTGAACACAGGGAGTTGGTGCTTCCATCTAGTTGGTGCTAGAGAAACCATGGAGTTGGTGTTTCCTTCTAGTTGGTGCTAGAGAATCCAGGGAGTTGGTGCTTCCTTCTAGTGGGTGCTAGAGAAAATAGAGAGTTGGTTCTCTCAACAAGTTGCAGCTTGCAAAAACAAGGGTTGTAGCCTCACAATGATTTGGTGCTCATATGTATGATAATGTAAAGAATGTAAATAATACTTGTCATATAAAGAAGAAGAGGTTTTTACCCTGTATGGGTTTCCTCGGGAAATATCTGTCTCTGTGTTTCTCATATGTGTGACTAATGTTGAATGTGCCATTGTTTATTTCCCTGCATTATTGTGATCATCATTGAGTGCCTTGTAAATATTTTAAAAGAAGCATAATTTTTTAAGCACGGTAACAATTGATTCACCCNTCAGTTTACATATTTTAATTATTTTAGAATCCTAGTTGGCCAGTGGAGCCATAAAGCCCATCGGGGTAGATTAACCCAAATGGCTTGGGTTAAGTAGACAACCCCGGTCTGGATCTTCCCTTCTCGTTGATAGTGTGTTGTAAACGTCGATCGACAAATGACGCTATAAGCAGAGCTTGAAAGTCATTCATGGCACAAGGAGGCCGTAGGACTCCCCTAAACAATTGTTCTCCTGTCATGATGTGTAGTTGCTCAGAACCTAATGTTACACTTGACCTAGCTACTACCTCAAAAAATACACTTGACATTCCCACCAAGCTAGTGACACGAGTTCCTCAAGGGATTGATGTACAAGAAATTTTTCTCCAATCAATTTTGATAACTCAAAGTTCATTGTCTCGAATCAAACATCCTGGTAGACAGTTAAATCAACCCCTTGATTTCTCCAATCTACAAGAAAAACCTCTTGACATTGGTTTGCCTGATAACACATTAGGCGGTAATATCATCGATCCTTCTGAAGAACTGATCCTAGGTGTTGGGGGATCTAGTCTCCCAGCATCCCCACCTATTTCTTCTCCACCCTCTTTAAGAGAGGAGTCCTCAGACGAAGGCTATTCTTCGTCTAAAAAATCTTAGCCTTCATCTCCACCAACTCTCATGGTGTTGGCACAAGGGAAGACCCAGGGTTCAGCTCCAAGAGCACACCAACAAGCCCTAACTATTGGCCCTTTCAAAAACACCTACGAGGTAGATGCAGCCTCACCTAAAGTAGCTATGAGGGGGTTGCAGGACAAAGATGTATACAACCAGAAGGAATGCAAAGAGGATTCACAGCAACCAACACACAACAATCTATTATTCTTGATCTTCTTACAACTTATTGTGCAAGTTATATCTATCAGATCTAACACATTATCATAATAGCAACATCTCAAATGATAAAGAAAAAAGAATCAATCACAGGCGACATAAGATATACCTGGTTCACCCTCTCTCTAGGGCTACGTCCACAGAACCGTTCTTTATAATATATTAAGATGGAAGCATACAATTCTGATCTACGCTCTTAGCTAGAAAATATTCTCTTCTTCTCTCTCTTTCTCCCTTCCCTGCACACCCAGATACAAGGTTAATATTCACACCTAGATGAATATCTTACACAACAGACTTCTCTCATGATACAATACTTCTCCCTTAATAGAAATCTCTCCTCACAACACAATCTCTTCTAACAACAACAATACTAACCCACAATAACAACACCAATAATGACAACAACCCAACCTAGGTCCTCTTGACCTTTATTTATATATTACAATAGCTCACCGATAGGCTTAGGCTGAAACCTATGTGTCAAATCCCTAGACACCAAAACCCTAGGTGTCTAAAACCTTAGGTCAACTTGACTCTTATTTTCAAGGCTTTTCCAGCCTGTCTTTCCTTCCTTCTTACGCGGTGCTCCAAAGAATCCAATGATGGATGTTTCCACTTGCTGAGTTTTCCATGATCCATCTTCCTTGTTGATCTATCATCCTCAATCTCCTCGTCCAGCGACTTGCTTTCTCGGACTTGTCTCCATCTTTTCTGCTCTTTTGCTCACTTCAACCCAGTAACAGTCACTGTGTCTTTTGCGCAGTTCACATTTCTTCCTTTCTGCCTTGATATTTTCTTAATTCCATACCCAAGGTCCAATAGGCCCCCAACACTCACCTGTGACTCATCCTGAGGCACTTCAAATCTGATCCTTCTTCTCTACTTCAACTTCAAACTGTGCAGGGTAGCCTTTGGTTTCTTCTCTATGCCTCCTTTCCTTCCTTGTGCGAACCATTTTTTTTGTGTTGGTACCCAATTTCAACTACACTTGGTACCTAGACCCTTTTCCTTATGCTTTTACTGAGAGTTGCGGGGAAGCTGGTTGTCATAATACAATTTCAACCGGTTCTTGTTCACCAAACCTTCCTTCCATTCTCCATTCAAATTCTTCAACTGCGCAGTTCCTCCTTCTATAACATAGGCAACCTCATATGGCCCAAGCCAATGTGTTCAGAACTTGCCTGTATGTTTCATGAACTTACTGTCATATACCAGTACCAAATCACCTTGCTTAAATGCCTTCTTCTTGATATGTCGGTCATGGTAGGCCTTCTCTCTTTCTTTCTAGACCTGTTGATGGAATCCTGTAATGAATCTGTCTTCTTCAAGTTCAACCAACTGTGCAAGCCTCTCTTGAACATCACCAACATCATCCATTTTTGTAAAGGAAATGATTATTAGGCTTGGTACCAAATATTCCATTGGGACAATGGCTTCGAGGCCATAAACCAACTTAAAAGGCGTTTGCATTGTTATATTCTTGCAAGTGATTCTATAGGCCCATAGTACTGCTAGTACTCTTAAATCCCAGTCATCCCTGTTGACACTACAAATCTTCGTCAGTGTTGTCTCCAAGATTTTGTTGAATGCTTCAATTGTCCCATTCGCTTGTGGATGGTAAAGTGTACTCTTCTGATGCTGAACTTCAAATTCCTCAGTCAAGGATTCAACTGTCTTATTGATGAAATGTGTGCCTTTATCACTCATAAGGATCTTTAGGCATCCAAACCTAGTTATGATGTCATCAAATATGAAGCGCGCAACTGTAGTTTCACTACAGTCCTTGAATGCTCTTGCTTCGGCCCATCTGGTCAAGTACTTTGTCGCAGTGATTATGCACCTTGCTCCTGTGCACTTTCCTGGTGGGTTTATAGGTCCTACGAAGTCAATGGACCATTTATCAAATGCTTGTAGGGTCAGTTGTTGTGATAATGACATTTCATCTCTTCTGGACGGTTTCCCAACTCTCTGGCATACATCGCAGGCTCTGTAATAGTCCTTGACATCTCTATGTAAGGTAGGCCACCAAAGGCCAGCTCTAAGAAACTTGTGTGCGATTGATTTTCCTGCATAGTGTCCTCCTATGATGCCTTCATGAGCTTCAGTGAGGATCATCGGTCGATCTACTTCCATAACACACCTCCTCAATATCTCATCAGGTCCCATTTTGTATAGTTGTTCAGCTATAAGTGAAAAGTATGTAGCGCACACTACTAGTTGTTTCTTCTAGGTGATTGTATACTCACTAGGTGTCATTATTGTTGATAGGAACTGGACTATTTCTATGAAGTGATCATCAATCTATCTAATGGATAGAAATTGTTCATCTGACAGTGTATCCTCCAAACTACTAGGCTCTTCTCCATGTTCCAACCTTGATAAGTGATCAGGACCTTTATTCATTCTTCCTTGCTTAACCACAATTTAGAAATAATATTCCTAAAATAGAAGAAGCCATCTGCATATTATCCCCCCCAACACTGGCTTGTTGACTAGGTATTTCAGCGTGGAGTGGTAAGTAAATTTTTTAAAGTGTCCTCCCAACAAGTAGTGGTGGAACTTCTGCAGTGCATACACCATGGCTAACCCTTCTCTTTCAGTGGTGGTGTAATTAATCTCATCTATTGATAGCTTCCTACTAGAAAAGGATAATGGGTGGTCAATGTCTCTTGTTCTTGGTTGTGCTAACACAGCTCCTAATGCAATAGAAGATGCATCGACATACACGTGAAACTCCTTAATCCAATCTGGGAAAACTAGAATAGGCGCAGTAACCATTTTCTGTTTCAGTGTGTCGAAGCTCTATTGGAATTCTTCTGTCCACTGAAATTGACAGTCCTTCTTCAAAATATTCTCCATGGGTGTTGTAATCTGGGCATAGACTTTAATGAACTTCCTGTAATATCATGTGTGTCCCAGCATAGTGCACAACTGTTTGACTAAAGTAGGAGGGGGTAGATCAACTATGATGACAATTTTAGATGGATCTACCAAAAATCTTTGCTTGCATACAATATGACCTAACAACACTCCAAATGGTGAAAATAAAATGCACTTCTTCAGGTTTAAGGAAATCTGACACTGCCTGCATTTGTCCAACATTAGCCTTAGACATTCAATATGATTCTTCAGTAAACTAAAAACAGTCCAATCATCAAAGTATGCTTCTAGAAATTTATGCAGAAAATCCTTGAATGCTTCGAGCACCACCCTAGAAAAGATGGTTGGGGCATTCTTCAATCCAAACGACATCACTTTATACTGGTAGGATCCCCATTATGTTGCAATTGTGGTCTTATGGCAATCTTCCTTGGCAATTCGGATCTGATGGTATCCTGAAAATCCATCTGTAAAGGAATATACTTCCTGACCTCCTACATTATCTAACACTTTGTCAGTGAATGGCGTAGGGAATGGGTCATGCAAACAGGCATCGTTCAGCTTCCTAAGATCTACGCAGATTCTGATCTCTCTTGTCTTCTTGTCTTGTACCACCATAGGGCTTATCCATTGTGATTCATCCACAGGTTCTATGATCCCTGCTTCCAACATTCTGTCGAGCTCAATATTCACTTTCTCCTTATATTTAGGGTTCAATCTGTAGGGTCTCTATTTGAATGGTCTTTCATCTAGCTTCAAAGGGATCCTCATCTCTCCCATAGGCCCTTTAATACCCTTCATATCAGTGAAATTGGTTGGAAGCAAGTCCTGATATTCATGCAGTAATTCTGTAATCTTATCAATAGTGGCAACATCCCAATAATCTCCAACATTTGCAAGCTTCGACGTTTGCTCTATTCCAATATTGACTTTCTTGATCTTGATTAGTTGTCCAATGAATGGTAGCTCAACTCCTAGTCCTTCTATGCCTCTTTGGCCTTGTGTTTCGGCAATGTTCACCTTCCTAGGATCATCATCTTCATCAACATTGATGTTGTAATAGCCTTGCAATTTCTGGAGAGGCACAATCCATTCGTCCTCTTCTTGTTCTAAAGGGAGGCTAGATGCCTCCTCAAACACTTTATGTCTTACAATATGTCATGCTTGGTATACTGAAGGATATTGGCTTTCAAATAAGAAGGTAGTTACAAAATTCCAGGTCATACCTTTCCAATATGTAGAGACAAGGCACAATTATGCTTGAAGATACCAGTTGATAGGGGTGGTGTCCAGTGTGTTAATGAATTTTTGCACCCACTGCTCTTGAGGAATATTGCCCCAGGATTCCTCGCAACTTCACACATGGTCCTTTGGGCATCTTCGACCTGTGTAACTAACTTCATAGCCTTCTACTTGTGATGAGAACCGTGCTATCATCAATGTATGATATTGTATCCAGTCTGTAATGTTGTCTTTGTGTGTCCCCCACCATCTTGCTGGTGTGGATTTCAGAGCCTCATCCATTTCCAACAATCTTTGTTGCGTTGGTACACTTTCTTCAAAATCTGACAAGAAGGTTTCTAAAGGATTCAGTCCATCAAAGGTGGGTAACTTACTTATTGTTGTGTCGATCCAATGAACTTCTCTAGTTAGTCTAGCACATCTCCTTTTAGATACTCCATACATTTTGTTCTGCCAGTTTTACAGTGCTTCTTCTGAATCTGATGAACACGCATTGTCACTTCGCCAGCTTAAGTTTTCATCTATCGTAGGATTAATGTAATCTTATTGTCTGGTGGTTAGTTTGTATATGTTTTCCAGTTCATATGTGCGGTCTTCTTCTCTGATGGGCTCTATGTGTCACTGACCTTCATCCGGATCTATTGGTGTGATGACCCTAAGGCTATCTCCTTCAAACGCCATTCGTCTTTTCTTTAAATCAACCACAATGGAATTATTTAAATCCCAATCAATTCCTAACAGTGCAGGGTAATGACATATATCATCAACTATCTCAATCACCTCAAAATCTACAAACGTCCTCACTCAGTCAATGTCCATAGGGACATGTTCCAATCTTTCAAAGGGGATTACTGTCTGTTGATTAGCGATCCAAAGCCTAATAGGGGAATAGATCAACTTAGGTTTTCCCATCAATGCCCAGGTATTCTTCATCATGACATTGACCTCCGACCCTAAGTCGAGGACCACATAGTCTATACCATACTCTCCAATTTGAGCATTCAAGTGTAACTCCTTATTTGTTCTTCTCCTCCTACATAGTTGATGCACTGCTTTATTCGGTAAAGGATCTACCCTTCCTATCTCATACTGTCTGACCAAGTTTTGTAGTTCTTGTATATGTTTCTCATCTGTAATCATCTCTATAAACGTATACAAGAAACTGACAAGTTCACTTGCTTCTTTTCCATCTCCAGGTGAAGCAGACTGATCGAATCCCTGAGGCATTCCACATTCTCTTAATTTTGTTCGTGTCTTCGATGAAGATCTTTGGTCTCCCTTGAATTCTCTTTTTTCCTCCTCAAACACTTGTTTTTCTTTCTTTGCATCAAAATTTTGTGTCTTTTTTGCAACTTTTCTGACTCCTGATTCTTTTGCAGTCTTTCCTTGGGTCATTATGTCTTCTCCTGTAATAGTGCCTCCTCTAGTGATAACAATGAATCTATGGTCTACTCCGTGAGTTTATACTTTGATCAAATGTATCTGTGGGTTCTGTTGAGGTCCCCATTTCTCTTGAAGTTTAGCCAACAATGTTGGACATTCCTCGATAACATGCTCGAAAGAGTTGCAATAGCTGCAATTCGTATAAGGGTTCTGATAGTCCCTTGCCAAGAATCCTGGTTGTGCATAGTTATAATAGATTATATGTCCTCGACCTCGACCCATACCTCCTCCTCTTCCTCTTCCTATGTATCCACCATGAGGGTTGAAGTTTCCTCTCCCAAAGGAGTTATACTGCGTAGTATTTACTTATTGTTGTACTTCACCTTGAATTTTGTATATATCCATTGACCTTTCATGCATGAGATAGTAAGCCCTACAATCCCTATCATCATGTCCCACAGACTTAAAAAATGTGCAATACAAATTTATGGGTGTCTGAACGTATTTTTACATGTAGTAGCACTCACTAAGACGATGTCTATTTCTGCATACCTCGCACCAGGGTAGGGTAACTTGTTTCAAGGGGATCGGAGCTCCAGAGGTCAAGTATTCATGGAATAGAAAACAGTGTTCCTTGTCATGGCCTTTTGATCTACATCTGACACACCAAATGTATTCTCTTTTAACTTTTCCCTTGTCTTTCTTCATATCTTCAACCTGCAGAGACAAACTAGTTAGCTAACTCAAGATTTGACTCATACCTAAACTGGATTCTCCCATTGGGGTTGATTCTAGCTTCATGAAGATCTCCAGCGCCTCATCCTACGAAGAAATATTCTGTTGCATCAGAGGAACTCTGATGTGTGGTAAGAGGGCAACAATGAACCATTCTTTGTTCTATTCATCTGGAATCTGAAAAGTTAATCGACCTATTATGGCCTTGAACCTATGATTGAATTCCCAAATAGGTTTAGCTACTTTCTTCTTAATCTCTTTCAACTCCGTAATACATTGTGACTCCGACTTGGGTTTCTTGAACTCTACAATCAATGCATTCTTAATCTCTTTCAATTTATTAGGCTGTGAAAATCCTTGGACAAGCTTCATGTACCAGCTCAGTGTGCGATCTCTTAGGGTAGTACTGAACGAAGCTCTTTTAATAGCTTCATTAGTGACATTCTTAATATTCCATACGGCTTCGCATAGGAGCCAGTGTTGATCAGGATCTTCAAATCCATCTCCTAAAGATAGGGAGCCTCATTTCATCTACCATAGAGCTACCTAGGTTTCTTTTCTGAGTATATGTTGAACTGCTAGTAGTAGTACTCTGAGGACTTTGGCGACTTTGACTATTCTGATTGCTTAGTGTTGTTGAAACAACATGGGAAGTGATAGTACTTACTTCAATGGTCTGTGTAGTTCCCAAAGTTTCTGGTTCTTCCTGGTGAGGTTCTTCAGCTTCCTTTTCCTCTGCCCTAACGAGTTTTGAATGCTCTTCATCCGTCAAATCTACTTCTTCTCCACTATAGAAACCCTCATCCTCATAGTTCTGCTTAAATAGGTTTGCAAGATGAACTTCTCTGAATGCTCTGCCACTGCGCGTATGTCTAGCCTCTGTGTCACTATCGCTGTCTAAATTATTGAACATTAGCTTTTTCAAATCTATCTAACTACTGTATCTTCAATTTTTTCTTCTCATGCAATAGCATATTGATCCTCAACTTCAGAAAATGTAAAAATTTTCCTCTAGGTCCTTAAAGAAATACCTCTCGGCTTGGCTATATGACTCTACTCTATCAAAAACAAACTCAGTGATATACCCTCCAATGGTGCTATCAAACTAGTGATCTACTACTCTTGACAAGACATTATCAACTCTCTTGACCTTCTTGATCAACGTCGATGTCCAAACCACAGGTAGCATAGTTCGGATCTCAAATTGGGTATATGCTAACCTAGCTAACCACTCATATATCTCCTGATGGATTCCTCCAAAGAAAATTTCACGTATATCAGTAAAGATATATCTCTCCAACCAATCCTTTGTTCTAAGATTAGGGTTCTTGTTCTGGGCTTCAGCAAAGTCCTTTTCTTGATCTTCTATCCACTTTTGAATCTTTGTCTTTGATGGAAACCACCTTAACATTCCCTCAAGAAGTATCATGTCTCGGCAATAGAAACATTTGTTGGCACAAGGGCAGACCCAGGGTTCATCTCCAAGAGCTCACCAACAAGCCCTAACTACCAGCCCTTTCGGCAACACCTATGAGGTAGATGCAGTCTCACTCAAAGTAGCTATGAGGGGGTTGCAGGACATAGATGTCTAAAACCAGAATGAATCAAAAGTGTATTCACAACAACCAACACACAAAAATCTAGTATTCTTGATCTTCTTACAACCTTCTGTTCAAGTTATATCTATCAGATCTAACACATTATCATAATAAAAACATCTCAAATGAAAAACAACAGAGCATCAATCACACGCAACACAAGATATACGTGGTTCACCCTCTCTCTAGGGATACGTCCATAGAACTGTTCTTTATAATATATTAATATGGAAGCATATAGTTCTGATCTGTACTGTTAGCTAGCATATTTTCTCTTCTTCTCTCTCTTTCTCCCTTCCCTGTGCACCCAACTATAGGGTTGATCTTTGCATGTAGTTGAATATCAAACAACACATACTGCTCTCACGACACAATACTTCTCTCTCAATAGTAATCTCTCCTCACAACACAATCGCTTCTAACAACAACAATACTAACCCACCATAACAACAACAATAATGACAAAAACCCAACCCAAGTACTCTTGACCTTTATTTATATATTACAATATCTCACCGACAGCCTTAGGCCAAAACCTAGGTGTCAAATCCCTAGATACCAAAATCCTATCTATCTAAAACCCTAGGTCAACTTGACCCGCATTTTTAGGGCTTCGCCAGCTTGTATTTCCTTCCTTCTAGCACGGTGCTCCAAATCATCCAACGGTGTATTTTTAGTCTTGATGATTTGTCCACGATACATCTTCCTTGTTAATCTGTCATCCTCAATCTCCTCATCCAACGTCTTGCTTTCTCAGACTTCACTCCATCTTTTCTGCTCGTTTGCTCACTTCGACCCAGTAATAGTCACTGTGTCTTCCATGTAGTTCACATTTCTTCCTTTCTACCTTGATCTTTTCTTACTTCCATACCCAAGGTCCAACACATGGCTAACCAAAATAATCCTGACAGACCTTGGCTCGATCAATATGTCATGGAAGTACCTGGACCCCAACACCTGTTACCCAAACATCCGAAAAAGTGACTACAAAAATTCGACCTAGATTCAAAGAAGTAGCTGAGGATCATATCAAGAAATTAATGTTAGTTGTTAGGCTCTGTAACGTCGAACATGAGGATGTCGTGTGTAGGTTATTCCTTTACACTACTGAGGAAAATGCCTCAACCTGGTATTTTGCGCAACAACCCCAAACCATCGTCTCTTGGGATAAGTTTAAAACCTTCTTTCTAGAGAAATTTGGAGATGATAAATCTCCAAAAGTTCTGGTAATGGAGCTTTCTAGTATGAAAATGAACCCTAAAGAAAAATTTAAGGATTTCAACCAGAGATTTCTTACATTAAAAAATAAAATTCTTGTAGATTCGATGCTTGCGGAAAACTTGACTGTTGCATACTATACTAAGGCCCTGCATAACAATATAGCTATATGGGTTAAAAGGTCCAAAAATAAAACATTACTAGAATCCTTTGAGGAGGCAGTACTTATCGAAAAAGGCATTTTGAGTTTAAAGGATAATTTAAATATTGAAGCTGAAACAACCGCCTCTTCTAAAAATAAAATAGAAATTATCACTAGACCTCCTCAAAGTAAAAATCAACAAGAGACTTTAGACTTGGAAAGTTTGCAGAAATATTTCCAGAAATTATCCAATCAGAGACTTAAAAATATCAGTTGAGGAAGCATCTACAATTAAAGGAAGTTCTAGACCACCTTTCAGGAAACCTTTTCCTCTAAACCAGCCAAACCCGCCCATAGAAGGTCTGAACTTAGAAGGACTGCAATATGCTTTACAAGGAATATTGGAAGTGCATGATAGCATTGTTTCTGTACCTCCTAAAAATCAAGACGAGACGGGTGAACAAGAAACACCTGATGAGGAGAACTCATCTCCTCATGTTTTCGAACATTTGTCGCACAACATCTTTCAAGCAAATTTTGAAACTGTCCATCCTTATAACACTCGAAGTAAAGTACAAAACAAACTTCCACCCGAAACAAGTAGGAATATGGTATCCAAACAGCCAAAACAAATTGAAACCAAACAAAACCATGTTGCCCAATTTTTAGAATATGATTTGGTTGAAGATCTTAAAAAACTAAGGGAAAATATATCAGTTTTTGAATTACTTAAATTCCCTCTTATCCTACAGAAAATGCTCCAAAGTATAGCTGGGAATAATAAAAAGAATGATCTTATGAGCAGAAAATCAGTGGAAAATGATCCAAATAAAAAAAAAGATGTCTCTGGTAAAAAATCATCTGAAAATCAAGATAAAAGGGACATATCAGAGAAAACTGTAGGAAATTTAGATAAGACTAGTTCAGATATAGCCATAAAAAATCAATAGAATTATATTGTCTCATCACGAAAAAATGTACTGCAATTCTTGTTAACTTTCGAAATTTTCAACATAAATGTACATAACTGCATGGTTGATTCTGGCACCTCATCGAATGTAATTCCTCTATCTGTGTGTTAGAAAATTAATGCTGAAGTCAAACCTTCTAATTTAAATATCATCCAGTTACCAAACTAATTTCAAAGTCATTGGTGAGCTTAAGAATGTATTGATAAGGTTGTCATCTAACCGAAAGGTCCACCAAGTAATTGATATAATTGTTGTTGATATTCCAGAAGTTTATGGCTTATTTTTTAGTAGAGATTGGTCAGAAAATTTACATGGTTATTTTTCTATGGATTGGTCTCATATGTGGCTACCAGAAAATGGTCAGCCTAACAAGATCAGGATAAACAGAGAACGTTACCTCAAGTACACTATTATAGATTTAAATGATCCCAGTGATCGTTTACTACTGTTGTAAATACGATTAAGGCCTAGGGAATGAATACTCTTTTTGGAAATTTCATGACTGAAATATTTTCTATCACTGACCAAGAGCAACAATATGAAATTTCAGCCTATACTCAGAGGACAGCTGTGAAAAGTAAACTGAACTCTGATGATGACGAAGAAATCTGGTCATTATACTTTGATGGATCTAAATCCCAGGAAGGGGTAGGCGTTGATTGTGTATTGATCGATCCCAAAGGTAAAAAAACATTTATTGCTTGTCTATTAGAATTTGAATGTACTAACAACACAACAAAATATGAAGCACTTATGTAGGGACTAAAGAAGGCATTGGATCTTGACGTGCAAAACTTGGTAGTATTCGATGACTCTAAAATCATAGTCAAGCATGTAAAAAACGTTATTCATTGTTTATCACCTCATTTGAAAAACTACCAAACCAAGGTATGGAGCTTAATATGTAAATTTCTCGCTTTTAACATAAATTACGTTCCTAGGTCGAGTAATTTAGAAGTTGATTTATTATCTAATGTTGCTTCAAAATTATTGCCTGTTGAAGGTCTTTCTCCTAACGCATTCTCGATTGAATTGTTATTTAGGCCATTGATTCCTAACATCACCAATTGGTGAGTGTTTGATGACGATCATAAAATCATCAATTTTCTGCATATGGAGGACACGTTCCAAGATGCGGTAACCGATGAAAGAACCCACAATGAAAACCTCCGAGATTTCACGGTAATATATCATCCCCATTCTGCAGAGATATCATCCGAGCTGGCAAACTATATTCCCAAATCTATTGTTATATTAGAGAAATTTTATGATTTACATGACAAGTTTAGGGGGGCAGTTAATTGCAAAACGAACAGTTCCTCATTATTGTATGAAACTATAAATTTAGGAACGCGAGATAATCCTCAGAATATCAATATGGGCAAAGGGTGTTCTGAACAAGAGAGATCTTCATTCATAAAATTGTTCAAAGAACTCAAATATGTGTTTGCTTGGACATATGATGATCTAAAAACTTTTTATTCAAACATAATACAACATGTAATTCCCATGAAACCCCAAACCCAACCTTTTCAACAAAAGCTTAGAAAAATGCATCCTAAATTAGAACCCACAGTAAAAAAGGAACTAAACAAATTACTCACTACTAAGATCATTTTTCCAGTTCGACATACTCAATGGGTATCCAACTTAGTCCCGATAAGAAAGAAAAATGGAGAAATTCAAATTTTTGTCGACTTTCATAATTTAAACCGAGCCTCTGATAAAGACAATTACCCCGTTCCCCCAATGGAACAAATTTTGCAACAAGTATCTGTTCCTGAAAGACTATCCTTATTAGATGGTTTATCAGGGTATAACCAAGTCCTTATATCTCCATCGAGTCAGTTGAAAACCACTTTTCGTACCCCATGGGGCACTTATGCCTATAGAAAAATGCCTTTCGGATTGATTAATGTTCGGGCCACCTTATAGACGGCAATGGACATTGATTTTCATGGCCTTATCAATCAGTCAATTGTTATCTACCTGGATGATGTCATTGTATTTTCGAAGAACAAGAAAGATCACTTGTCTCATCTTAGGGCTATGTTAGAACGATGTCACAAATTTGGTATTTCACTCAATCCTAAGAAATCAGCCTTTGCAATAGAACAAGGAAAATTACTTGGATTTATAGTCTCTAAATATGGAATGATAATTGACCCCAAACGAACCCAATCCATTGCCAACCTTCCTCCACCTTCTTCCAAAAAGGCAATGCAATCCTTTTTGGGTAAAATAAATTTTGTTAGAATATTTGGTCCAAGTTTTTCTAAGATGGTTAGACCTCTACAAAATCTAATAAAAAAGGATGTTATGTACAAATGGGGATCACAAGAGAATCAAGATTTTAATTCCGTTAGAAAAGATATAGTCGAAGCTCCCTCCTTGATGAGTCTGGATTTCTCCCAAGATTTCACATTGTATACTTTTGCATCCGATAGATCTTATGTTGTTGTGCTCACATAGAAAAATGTTGGAAACAACGAAATACCTATTTCATTTATGAGCTCCGCCTTTAAAGGATTAGAATTAAATTACCCCACAGTAGATCAACATGCATATGTTGTTTTCAAAGCAGTTAAACATTTCATATCTTACCTTTTGAAATCCAAGATAAAAGTCGTTGTCCCTTACCCTGCTGTAAGAAATCTGTTATTGCAGAAGGAGCTAGGGGAGAAAAGGGAAAATTGGATGACATCCCTTTAGGAGTATGATCTCAAATAGTACATGCGAAAATTTTTAGAGGTTAGGGCCTTTGTAAATGAGTGGTTGATTCAGTTGAAAAATCATAAAAACAAATAACAACATCAACTTCAAATCTACATAGAGAAAAACAAATATGTTGTATGCAAACAATGTCTAATTCATGGTATGATGATATCAGATTTTATTTTTTGCACGGAGATGCTCCTCATAACTTTGATCCAAAAAACAAAAGAGCATTGAGGCTTATATCTTCATATTTTCAATTAATTAATGATATATTTTCTCGAAAGAATTTTGACGGTGTTTTTCTGCGTTGCCTAGAGAAAGAAGAATCTGAAAAGGTGTTATATGAATTACAATCTGACGATGCCAGGGGTGATTGTGGTGGATATACGACCTCCCACAAAGTACTTAGGGTTGGCTACTATTGGCCCACCTTATTTAAATATTCTCACACATTGGCTCGTGGATGTATAATCTGTCAAAAGGCTGCAGGACGGGTCAAGAAGGATGCTTTCCCTTTACAGCCTGTTACGGTAGAGACACCATTTCAACACTGGGGCCTAAATATTATAGGACCAATTAATCCACCTTCCTCATAGCAACACAATTATATTCTTATGACAAAAAATTATTTTACGAGGTGGTCTGAGGCTTTACCATTAAAGGTAGTCGACACGCGTCAAGTAGTTTTGTTTTTAAACTCTCATATTATCACTCGTTTTGGAATACCTGAGTGTTTAGTTTTCGACAATGCTTCTTATTTATCTTCCCTGTATATGAATGTCTTTGCTTTAGAAAAAGGTATTAAGCTAAAAAACTTTTCCAGTTATTACCCCCAAGGAAATGGTTTGGCCGAGTAAACAAACAAAAATATGATCAAAATAATAAAAAGAACAGTGTTGAAAAATCATAAAAATTGGCACAATGCGTTGTATAAGGAACTTTGGGAGGATAGAGTCACTTTGAAAGCTTCCATCAGTAATTATCCTTTCTTCCTAGTTTACGAAAGAGAATCCATTCATCATCCACATGTATTTCTCCCTTCTCTACAATTATCGCAGAAAGTTCAGGAGGAAGAATGTCCCTCTTTAGAGAATGGGATAAACGCTTTACTAAAACTGGAAGAGGTAAGGACACAAGTAAAACAAAAACTAGATCAACATCATCAAGTTGTTAAAATATGGTTTGATACAAGTTCGTCCTCATAAAGAAATTTTAATGTAGGGGATTTGGTCCTCAAGTGGGACAAAGCTCATGAGAACAAAGGAGAACATACTAAGTTTCAAAACCTGTGGCTGGGGCCTTTTATCATCTCACAGAAATTGGGTCATAGTTATTTTTCATTTTCACAACTTAGAGGGATAGCCAGACACTTTTCCAGTGTATGGCTAGTCTCTCAAGAAATACTTCACCTAATAAAATCAGACTCACCCCCCTGTAAATATCTCTAGCTTTCGTATTTCTTATATTTTATTTTTCTTTTGCATTTTCTTTTTATTTATTTTTGTGTTTCCTTAATAATTATTTTTGAATCACAATTCATTATTGATGCTAATCAGATCTTTCACTAGCAGCATTTGAAATAGTTCAATGCATTTGCACATTAATTTCTAAACTCAGATCAACAATCTATAAGAAAGTTATGATAAGTCTTTTCCAAACGATTGTTCCCTATTTTTTTGTTTGTTGAAGTCTCAGGGAAATACTATTATCTTTAAAACTTGTTACGTCGTCCCGGTTCTAAAGAGATCAACTCAAACCACTTCCCCATTCCTGAGATGATTTCTTGATTGAAATATAAATGTCCAAATCATGATGAATATTATCAGTTCTCAAAGAACGAAAAACAATATTAATGATCAATCCTATGATTGCCTGGCTTTGAAATCTTCAATATCACCCCACTCTCTCATAATCATGAAGTTTCTGACAATTTTATAAACAAATATAGAGAGTTGGAAGAACTTTAATGTGCGGTAATTGTGTGTAAACCCACCGGGATACTGAACAGGTCTGCTGGCAGTGGGTAAATGCACACATGATACCAAGACAACTTCGTCGAGGTACTGAACGGGCCTGCTGGTAGCAATGCAATGTTGGGTTCAATATCCTTCAGGTATGTTTTTAAATTGATCGGGTATCAAGATATTTTTATCATAGATGGATGAATTTTGGATGGGATCAAAGTACTGGAGAGGGTTAAATGACATCCCTGCTGAGGCTATAAATGCCTACTAGCAGCAGTGGCCCTGTGAACAGTATTGGAGTTACTTGTATAAATATCGTTACTCCTTTGATCGAAACGAAATTTCGGATTATAATCTTTTTGGCAGAACTTTCTTCGATGGTATGACTGTGTTATTTTTCTAAGTTAATGTCAAAACACTTCATCTGTTTCTTAATTGTTTTTAGTAACTATTTGATTTATCTTTTCCCTCATATAAAGTTTTGATGATGCAAAGATAACTGCTTCACCCAGCGAGTCACCATTGTTGGCAGCCAAATATTCATGTCATTTTCATCGATATTTAAAACATAGTTTTGATAAAAGAAATTTTTTAATAGTTTCCTCTTGGTGTCTACGAAGACTTCAATTATGATTTTTGTTTTGAAAAAATCGTTTGATTGGTTGTTGTGTGTTTTTTATTTTATTTCTTTCGATAAATATCGCATTTATGATTATTCAAATTCATGCATGTTTAAGCATGAAATTAAAACAAGCTTGGTATAAACACGTCATACAAATTCTAAAGCTTCTCCTTGTGAAATTGGATAAGTAATTAAAAACACCTAATGATATTAAGAACCTTAAAGGGTATGTTTTGTGAATTGTTTCTTTACCATTAGTATATGAGTTTATCACCTTTGGGGTATGCCTTAATCGTTTTATTCATTTGGATTTTTTATTATCACCTACCACCTCCACGATCGTTAATGAAACTAAACTTTGATATAACTTTGAAATATGAATGATATCCCTTATTGTTGTATCACAGTCTAATCACTGTTGTACAGGACTATCAGCCATATTCTGAAACAATTACACCCTCCTCATGTTGGCTTAATCTCACATTCATTTCCTCAGTGGTGGTGCTTCATTTGTGGGGTTAGGTTGTCAATAAAGGAGGTGGCTTTCAATTACACATGTCCTCTGGTTCAGTATTCAATCAACAGCTTGAGTGGTGGTTATGGTGGCCTTCTTTCCAAGCCTTATTTATTGGTTCACCTCTGAAAATGCAAAACTCATCATTCATATCGGATGGTTTCAAATAAAGGCCCCTCTTTTCTACACATGTTGGTATATCTTGACCAAGTCCATGGCCCCTATGGTAAGGATAGATCCAAATGGATCGCAAGTATTTCTCTCCCATGATGGTGTTGTGGATGATCTCGCAGTATTTGGGTGAGTTAAGTTCATACAGTTGTTCGATGGATTTAACCTTGAAGTCGCTCAATATTTTTCCCAGACCTTCGACGGTACTAATGCCAAGATAGGCGATTTCCATCTGCAAGTGAGTGAGGAATCGATTGCAGAAGCCACGGGCTTTTCTTGAGAAGGAGATCGTTGGTTTAAGAATCTCAAATTCAAAGGTATCCCCTGGAACCTGTTAATGATTTCCAAGAAGTCACGCTACAATGTAAAAGGTACATCCATAAATATTCTCAAACCTCGATGGCACGATTTACTATTAGTTATCAAGAAATTAGTCACCTGCGAGGGACGATATGGATTAGTTTTCCTGTTTCATATTTGTCTGTTAATGATTTTCTTAGGGTTTAGTTCAAACATGCCATTTTACCTACTTAAACTCCTTCAAAATATGGCTAGATTTTACCAGAGGAAAAATCCTAATGCACAGTCCAGTCTCTTTCATCATGGCTTGATTCAAATCTTAGTCATTTCCCAATTGTCAAAGAATAGAGATAACTGGAAAAATTTCGTGTATAGGAATGGTTTTGTTCCACTCACACCCGAAACGGTAAGCAACTCACCCCTGTGTTTTGACAAGCCCACTTTCCCTTCGACTCACTCTCTGCGGGACCTTCATATCGAATTGCAAGAAGACCATGTGTCATTTATTGAAACCCCTGTTGATTTGCATAAATAAACTCGAAGCACGCACCAGAGGCACGATTTCGTTCCAAAATAATATTTAGAGGATGTGTTGGATAATTTGAAGGGCAGGGTCTCTTTTACTCTTAATCTTGGACAAGGTGTGGTTGATATAAATGAAATTAAAACTAAGAAGTAGTTCAAACATAAAATACAAAGGGTTCCAGATATTGATATCAAGAACAAAAGGAATGGCCAACTCCTTTCCAAAATGGTCAGGAATCGACATCACAACCACAAAAAACCTATCCCCATCATTGATGTTGAAGACCCGATCTTTATTGATGATACCCATGTTGATTCACCCCAATATGATTTCGTGTCTAATTTTCCCCCTTTCTTAAAGGAATAAGAAGGTTTCTCAAGTATTCAGTATGACCTAAAAAAGATTATGGAACAAGGTATATCTCTTACTACAGATCAGACTCACCCATTTTCAAATCTAGAACTGGTGTATTGTGAAAGTTGTTTTGAATGGATCCAAAGATACTATCGAGACATCCCTTACTTACATGCTCAGTTGAATCAAGTAATGACTCAAAACTCAGTTTTGAAAAAGGAAAATGATAATCTCAGAGCTTGCATCTGATCGAATTCACTCAAAGCCAACAAATGTTTCAAGAGATCGGGAGATATGATCATAAAACACTCCACCAATTTCAATGCTAATGTAAATTCATATTTGTTTGATGTGTCCCTTTCAAATTTCTAATTGGTAAATACTTTTTTTGTAATTCACGATTGGATTTTGTTTGGATAATAAATGAATTCGTTTTTATATTTTTTTTATTTAGACCAACTACAGAATCTAAGATTCTTTATCTTGTATTTTAAATTTATTTATTTGATTATTGTCTAATTTATATTTCATTTTCTTTGTTTCAGGTGAACAACAGGTTAATGTGCAACGATTAATTAAATAGACCAAAAATTGGGCATATAATGGACTTGTAAATTTTGTTTTTGAAAAAAAATAACGTCTTAATGATGTAACTATTTTGGATTATAAGATTTCAACAGAATTATCTTTATGGTTATTTTGTTTTAGTAAAAGATTTTTAAAGAATATTTGTCTCTATCTTGCATGATATGAGGAACATACCAGGAACTTGTTTAAATAGCATTGTTTTCCCAGGGAGAGGGGTAATTCCTTTTGGAACATATGATGGACTTATTATTCTGTAACTATATGGGATACAATTTACTCTTTGTATTTAGAATGTGCAATGTTATTATTGTTTCTCATATAATTTCTTGACATTAAATTTTATTTTTACTAAATAAGCTTTACACTGTTCTAGATATAACTTTTCATGTTACGACTTTCTTTACATGGTTCATTTTATTTTGGCTCTTTTAATATCTGTAACTGATCATTTATCTATGCATTTTGAGTTTACGTCTAATGTTGGGTAGTTGGTAATACCATTTACTGAGAGTTGAAGTTTATTTTGTTTTCAGCTATTGGACATTTTAAAGTCACATGAGATAAAATATGTTTGTCGTGCTATCATCATAGACTTGTTTTGAAATATAAAAGACTTCCTTGAGTTGTTTCAGGAAGTATCGTTCTTGCTTTTGTCACAGATTTATACTTGACACAGGTTAAGTGGAGCTTATACAAACACATAAAGACGAATCTAGCTTAGTATTTTTTATCAGCATTAGGTTAGTTAGTTTATATTTTATTTGATTTGTTGATTTGTGAATGAATAATGATTACATCATTTAAGCGTTAAATGATTTGTCCATTATCGTTATATAATTTATAATCTTATTCATTCATTGTTATTATTTTGTCATTTATAGTACTAGAATAGTTTCCTTTATGTTTCATCTAGTATTGATCCATTAGTTGAAAACAATCATTTTCACAAGGCTTTATTTAAACCTTGTAATTATATATATCTTTTTGCATATAATACTACTATTAGTTAAGAAATTGTATTAATGTATTGATTGATAGGATTGTACGTTTATTCAGTTTACATCTTTTAATTATTTTAGAATCCTAGTTGGCTAACGTAGCCATAAAACCCGCCAGGGTAGATTATCCCAAACGGATTAGGTTAAGTAGACAACCCTGGTCCATATCTTCTCTTCTTGTTGACGATGTGTTATAAACATCTATGAAAAATGGTGCTAGAAGGAGGTCTTGAAAGTAATTGATGGCACGAGGAGGCCATAGGAGTACCCCAAACATTCATTCTCGTGTCGTGATGTGTAGTCGCTCAAACCCTGAATTTACACTTGACCCAGCTACTACCTCAAAAAATGCACTTGGCATTCCCGCTGAGCCAGTGACGCAGGTTCCTCAAGGGATTGATGTACAAGAAATTGTCCGCCAATCAATTTTGAGAACTCAAAGTGATTTGTCTCGAATCAGACAACCTGGTAGATAGTTAAATCAACCCCTTGATTTCTCCAGTCTACAAGAAAAACCTCTTGACACTGGTCTACCTGATAACGCATTAGGTGGTAATATCATAGATCCTTCTGAAGCATTGATCCTAGGTGTTGGGGGATTTGGTCTCCCACCATCCCCACCTGATTCTTCTCCACCCTCTTCAAGAGAGGAATCCTCGGATGAAGGCAGTTCTTCTTCTAAATAATATCATCCTTCATCTCCACCAACTCCCATGGCTAACCAAAATAATCCCGCCAGACCTTGGCTCGATCAAGACGTCATGGAAGTACCTAGACCCAAACACCCATTACCCAAACATCCAGAAACATGGCTACCCAAATTCGACCCAGATTCATGTTGGATTACTAAGAGGGGGGGTGAATCAGTAATAGAGAAATTTAATCCCTTTTAACCATATAATCCAAGTGTTATATCAATGAATCATTATTATCCAATAACTGCAGAGTAAATAAACAATGAACAAATGAACAATCATACACATACACA
>SNQJ01S0072770.1:5671-28648 GCA_010110895.2 Picea sitchensis | reverse complement strand
CTCTTTATTTTTTATAAAAAATAAAGAGCAAATCCATAAATTCTTCTATAAGGAGAAATCCCCACACACTCTCAACTACTTCTATTCATCCTTCCTCCCTAACTTACTTCCATCTTCCATCACTATCCTTCCTCTGTTGGACTATCTTGGAGCATCAACTATATTGACCTAACTCCAAATAGAACCCGTAAGAGGAAGTGTCAACTCTCTTGACCAAGCTTCCCTAGCAGGCAACTGACAGTCATCATCACACGTCTAGGGGAGCATGAGCTAAAATTGTCCTCCCATGACTCCAGGTTTCAGAGGATACACGGTGGGAAATGCCTCCACCCATCTTAATAGGACTAGGGTCCACACCCTACCATGGAATATATAGTGGCACTGTGTTGCTGGGGATTTTGTCATCGTATATTCAGTTTTAGGCAGTCTCACCACCTGAAAAAAATAAAAATAAAAACCTACACTGGCCCATATATCATAGCAATGCATTCGAACCAACATAATTTCACATATAAAGATTCATACCATATGGTTTCTCGGTCGATGTTCATGACATCAACTTTTATTATCATTATCCTTTGGCTATTTCATAGCCCATTGACCTACAGATTAGTCTATAACACAAACTCATACATATATATGCATTATCATCATGTAAATGCATTCAACCATAATCTCAATTCAGTATCCACGTACCAACAACTTTAAATTTCAAAATTTTCAAGTTTGAAATAGATCGCAGAATATCCCCATAATTCAATAACATTAAACATTCATAGAATTGACATTCACATAATAGATTGCATAATATTCATCATCATTCAAATAATGTTAAACATTCATAGAATTGTCATTCACATAGGTTCATACATCCTAAAAGTTCAAGTGTATCATTAATAGTTTCACAGTGAATAGAAAATAAAGATGATTAGGCCTTAAGTAATTATAGTTGTCTAAGTCAAAAGGTGGCATTACATACACCCACCCTTCAAGACAAAAATTCTTCCCGAAGTTATGTTCATTCTCAATATAAGGAAAAATTCATGACACAACTTATGTGTGTCTTCTAGGATAGCAAACCCTATTCTATATTGGTCCCATTGTACCTTCACCGATTAAAACATGTTGAGGTTATTAATATATTAATTACAACTACCCCTATTTAGTAAACACCTTACCGTGTCTCGACTCTATTTTATTGTCACTTTTAATTTAATTAATGATAAGACACACTTTCTCTATAGATTTATTCTTCTTAAGTTCCATATATGACCCCCATATATAAAGTATAGTCTATTTGTTTGTTCACTAGCTAGAACGTTAGCTCATCATCACTTCTCTAGTTAAGTGAATCTTATATTGAGTTCGATATAAACTTTCGTAAGTCATACATACAATCCCACCCAGGGTATCTTGATAATGATAAACAATCATTTTTTACTTTGATCAATACCATATGTAAAGCCTGGTTAATTTTCAGGACTCAAAATAAATAAAAGTTTTCTAAAATCTTCTACTGAATTTAGTTTATAACTTCTTTCATTTTTTTCCTTATATCAGAAATAAATAACATCAGCATATTGATGATAACAACATAATGAGAACAATGAAAATATCATAATAACAACAACATAGTAGCATATTAATGATAACAACATAATAATATCAACAATATAATGAAACCAACATTACAATACATACCTCCACCTTCAGGTTGGTTATCTAGTCCCTTTTTTTGTGTGATCATGTTCTTGTTCTTACCCAGACTAAATATTAACCTCCCAGCCAACTAGGAATAGCCTATCTGGCTCCCTAGACCCAGGATTCCTTGTGGTTTCCTAGTCCTTGAGCCCAAAATTCCCAGCAACACCAGTGCCCTGTGAGAGCTTCCCAAAAACAATTCTTCCAATTTCCTCCTCATCCTCCTTCAGAAATTCTCAAACCAAAATAAAAATGATATCCTCTTCCAAGTGCTCCCCTCCTCTCTTATCCTCCTCTCTCAAGTCCTCCTCATTAATCCCCCAACAACCTTATCCTCCCATTAATTCCAAAACAACCTTATCCCCCTATTAATTACTTCATCCACTTTTAATAATAAAATAATAAAACACTCATTTACTATACTAATTAAATTCAAATTAAAAAAATTAGGATAAAAAATAATCAATTTGGGTTGTTACACTTAGGACTTGATCAGCCTTAAAATGAATGATGGTATGAGTAAAGTTTAATAACTAATTTTCCCTTAAAAATTGTCTCCAAGCCTAGTGAATTTAAAACCTATGTATAAGTAGAACTTGTGAAAAAAAAAATGGACATTTAACAAGGAGGAGGTAAATAAAATTCAAACATTGACAATTAAAATAAAATTTTAATGAAGGATTAAATTATTGAAAAGGTAAATTGTTGTTTATGTCTAAACTTGTTAATTCTGAACTTAGATAAAAAGGGTGTAACATCCCCGACCCTCCAAAGACCGGGTAATGCTACCAACACAACCTTAACTTAGCCTTTAAATCTCTGATACCATATTTTAACATCCCCGGCCATCAACCCCACTATCGTGCAACGCTACTATGAGAAACATACACTTATATATAATATGCATTAAATCAAATTAACACATTTAACATGGAGTTGTTGCTTCCATTCAGACTTAAATAGAATTAACAATTCACACTTGCAACAAAATACATGATAAAATTTCCAAAACACAGACATGCATCACATATAAATTAAGTACATAATTAATACTTATCTTTTAAACTAGCGTAACATGACCAACTGTGTGCAGACCTTCCATGAACCTCCTAGACATAGACCACGCTACTCATCAGTCTCAGTAGTAGGTCACCCACGAGATGGGACTAAGCTCCACCGGGAAAGGGAATCCTAGGCTAGGAAAGGTCAACAGAAGACACACAGTTTATGAGGAAGGATTCTCTCCCATGACCCACTTATGGCCACTAATCAAAGACTCTCATTCCCCACATGTATGTACCACCATAGGAGTATACACCTTCACTATCACCAAGACAGTCCTTTGACTTCTAAACCTCCCTTGCCTTGGGCTTCAGCAACAAGTCGAACCGGAATTCTCCGAGCTTTGTGGCAACTACAGGACCCCTTCCAGGAGTTCTCACTTCCTCCGCGCACTCTCTCACCTGGAGAGAGTCTCCCACAGGCCTGACAACCTGCTTCTTCAACCACAACCACCTCTCTCACCTAGAGAGAGTGTTGCACACAGGCCTGACAACCTGCTTCTTCATCTCCATTCCAACACATGGAGAACAACAACAAGACTCAGCAAGGAACGAATGACGGTATCCAATCTTGTTGGACACACCTACACCACACTTAGAGGGGGGTGAATGGAGTGTGAGGGATCTTTTTTCCCAAAACTTCCCTCTTGCACAAAACTCATCAATTAGCATTCAACATTTATTCATTACCCATTGTTGTCATTTATAACCAGGTTAGATGTGAGCACATATCAACAACATATATCAGCAATATATCATCAACAAAGTCATCTCTGGCTAGACACAAAAGAACACAAGATGTATGTACAATTTTATTTTTATTCTGACTACAATCCTTGAGTTTATCAACAGCTCTTGAATAGAGTCAGCTTGCATTCTCAGCACCAGAGATGAGGCAACAATCCTCAACAGATATCAATCGTACCATAAACAAGAGCATCAACCAGCACCAGCACATTTCCAAACAACACCTTAATCAGCCTATGCACCATAAATAAGTGCGTCAACCATGTACCAAATTATATACCAATCATGTGTCAACCACTCATCAACAATGACTCATCAATATGTATAACATCATCAACTATATACACCCCATGTATGTGTCAACTCATCAATACTTGTCTCAACCACTTCTTACTCAACATATTTACCTCAAACAAATCCCTCATCAATTTAATCATCAAAATCTGATTTTGGTCTCTCTATAATAGACCTAGTGTTTCTTATCACATTTCTTCAAACCCTCATTAACTTTCTAGACAAGAAACTATCATTTTTCATCAAACTTTCTTTAGTCTCCACATACTAGTTTGGATTAGTCAACAACCCTAACTTGAGTAATGCTTTGAACCTGTAATGTATAAGATATTAAACTGATACACAATGTTCTTCAGTGTGTTTTGTACAATTTCTCCCAAGTGGCACTACTTGGAACCTCTAGGAAAAAAGGAGTTATAGCAAAAATGGCATACCTTGGCAGATTGGCTCATTCTAGAGAGCGTCCTTGTATAGAGTGCCCACAAAATATTTGATGAAATGATCTGGAAACTATTACACAGAATACAAAGCCTTTACCCTAACCAGCACATTTTGTCTCACTAAATTTGGATCTGTTATGAATAATTTGCTGACGTTTTTACTTGAAACACCTGATTTGTGGATTTGGGGTGGCCACAAACCCTATTTTCCACAGAGTGTAACTCCAAAATACAATGAAACACAAGCTGAATTTTTAACCACAGATGCTTGGATATGTTTTCTCTCTTCTTAGTAATTTTAGGATCTGAATCATTATAGAAAAATGTTATAGCAAAATGGTGAGATGACCTGAAAATAACATACCATAGAAAGCATCTTCAAAAGAATTTATCCTTCCTTGCATTTCGGCCTTCTTTTCTTCACTTTCCTCAAATTTCGGCTAAGATATCATTGGTAAACCTCAAACATATAGATATTCAATATTCTCAAGTGTGATTCAAATGAGAGCCTTGCCTCTTATTTATACTCTCAAGCGGCTTCCTTAAAACATATTCTAGGTCATGGCCCCACTTTCCTTATTTTAGGGTTGGTCCACTAATTTCTCCATTAAAATTATTATTGAAATAATATTTACCCATTTCCTGGGTCACTTGACCTATTTTTCTTATATTTAGGGTTAACCATTTTCCATAAATATTCCTTCTTGATTTGTCCTGCTTTATCATTTCTTGATTTTATCACTTCTCTTGAAGATTATTTAAATAATCCACCTTGAATAAATAATATTAACCCATTTCTAGGTCACTTAACCTATTTTCCTTATTTTTAGGGTTAACCATTTTCCATAAATATTCCTTCTTGATTTTGTCACCTTATTTTATCATTTCTTCTTTTTAGGTCTTTGACTTCTTTGACTTTGGGGGCTTCAAGCCTTCATGTGAAGTCCTTCAACCCGTGGGCATATCTCAAACCGGAGGAGTTATGTGACATTCCACATACCACCAGGAAATGGCATATTAAAGCACTATCCATCTAGGATGGTTTCACCAGCATAATTTCCTTGATCTTCATCTCGTTATTCCTCATACAGACATGGGTCCTCCAACCATTTCTTCTAGGATAACTCAATCAGGTAAAAGCATTTCCATTCGGGGCTTTTCACCATAAGGGGACCACTTTGGAGTTCATCCATTTGTACCTTCTCCAATCATGATAAGACAATAATGAGAGCATAGGTCCTCAACCATTCTTCTAGGATAACTCCAATCATGGCGTCTTCCTGTGAGAGACTTCACCATAAGGGGACCACTTTGGAGTTCATCCATTTGTTTACCTTTGCATCGATTGTTTTCCACTTGGACATATAACATTATCATCGAGGGAATCATATCAATCAATTAATTGACATCAACCAATGACATCAATCAAAACCAAACCATTTACATCAATGACATAACATCAATCAAACCAAACCATTTACATCAATGACATATGATCCAACAATCTCCCAAGTAATCAAACCATTGGCATCAATGACAAACTATTGGCATCAATGACAACATGATCCAACAAATCTCACTCAGCCAAGGGACTACGTGGCTACAACAACCCACAATTATAACACACATGGCATAGACAATTACGATATGTTCAGTTTTCACAGACAACAACAACCTAGACAGTTAATCACGAACTCTGATTTGCAGTGTGGATAAACCCGGGTTCACAGGACACACAGGTCATATTTTTTCCCTTCCCTCTGGTTTCTCAGATGTGTCAGGTTATGTCAAGGGTAGATGCAGAGGCAAATGGTTCAGACGCCCCCGATCCCAATGAACTTAGGCGGAGGGTGACATAATGGGAAGAAAACCCCCAACACGACTGACTTCTACATATTTAACTGCATGTGCCCAGGTCGACACTTGTCTTCATGGAGCTGCATGCACTACATTTGCATTCATTCCCCTTTCCCAGGAACTTAGGACAACAGTTGGTCATTTGACCACCTTATCCTTTAGGAAATAATAATAAATTATTATCCTCTTTAGAGGTAATCCCCCTCGCTTAGCCCCTAGGCCCACACACTTAGCCTCCTCCCTTACCCAAACTTGTGGAAGCTTAGTCCCCCATCACTCTTTCTTTGTGTTCAGTCTGCACTCAACGATGTTTATATTTTATTAATGATCTGGGCATAGTTACATATACAAAAATCAGGCTGCTGACCTTTAACACCTAGGCTCTCCAGCCTAAATAACACATAATCCCACCAGCTTATCAACACTTGGCTCACTAGCCTACAAAACATGTTTACAATTCATATTTACAACTGGGTTTCTACCGGGGGATATTACAATCCCCTCCCCTTATTTTTGCATTGTCCTCGGTGCAACTCTTTACACAACATCAACAATATTTCCAAAATATTCAAAAAGATGTGGGTATTCTACCCGCATAGCATCCTCATGCTCCCATGTCGTGTCCTCAAGATCGTACTGGGTCCACTGAACCTTTAAAATCCCTATGGCTTGATTGCAGAGTTGTTTTCTCTTCTGGTCCAATATGCGCACCGAATGCACTTGCAAGACACCTTCTTGCTCCACCTGAATCACATTCCAATCGATTACATGATTAGCATTAGGTATATATATTTCTTAAGCAATGAAACATGAAACACATTATGTACAGTCATGGATGCAGGTAATGAAAGCATATATGCAATGTATATATATGTATATATAGACAATTTTAATAACATTATAACCTATATACAACATACAAAACATACAATAAATCGATAATTGTACGTATCTTTTGATTAAGAAGATTTCCATATCAACATGGTCTATCCCAAGGTACCAAACCTCAACAACATTCCAACCAAACAAACCTCAGCAACACTCTAATCAAGGGTCTCTCCTTACCCACATGCCTGGCCCACCCCAGGAGTGTACACCTTCACTATCACATAGTCCATCGGCTATTACACCTCCCTTTCCTTGGGCTTCAGCAATAGGCCGGATCGGAAGTCTTAGAGCATTGTGGCTCGAGGAGTTCCAATTTCCCTCAAAGGTCTCCAATCAACATCTTCCTGAGATACTCTTTGTATTCAACATTCTAACTTTTATCAACATCATCTCATATGCATCACCCACATGCAATTATCATGAAAGAACATAAAATAATTAATTTAAGAACTCGAATTAGTTCGAAAGGGAATTCAAATTTTATCCCCAAAACATGAAATTATATTTCATGATTCATCTTGGTTGTTTCCATATTATGAATGCAGCCATCCTTGTGGTTTTCCACGGGCACCAAATTGCATATCATTTTCCTGCAAGGATTCATTTTTCATACTGCCAACAATTGTCATTATTTCGTGTACATCATAATTCAACATGTACAACACCTTATGCAATGATCTTAGAATTGCCTGCACCTAGCAATTCAATCAAAATTACGAAACAATTTAACCAAATAGAATGACTCATCATTCTATCCATATGCATGTTCATAATTAATAATAGTAAGTTTATTATTTCAATTTTCTGAAGGACAAAATTTTATGTAGTCTCTATTCTTATGACTACCTGGATTGTAACTTTCTTATTGCAATGTTTATCAGTTCCTGAAATGTTATCAACTTCATGAGTTAGCAACATTTCAGCCATTAGTATAATTATTTCCATGCCAAAAACGTATATATATGCACTCACAAAATGCATTCAACAAAGTGCATTTAAGTATACAATTCCATCATGTATGAGTGCAACTCTGCCCCTTGCTAGACATGAGTACAATTCTCAATGCCTATTTATTCAGTGCACCCTTGTATTGATTTATATAATTCTCTTTATCTCAGTCATGTATCTCACCATCCATGAGTTGGAATTTTGGCCAATGTGTTGACACATCCTCCACACACTTCCTATTGTCTTCCCAATTAACTGGATTCCTTCCTTTTCGACCCAAACACTACACCGAGAATATAATTATGTGGTGTTCATTAGTGTTAGCAAAAAGGTTGCAGTCCAAGTTTTATTTAAAGGTAGGAAGATTTTAGTACATGTGTAGTTCATAACCTTTCCATATTCATACCTTGCCATATCCAACCAGGTCTTGGTCTCATACATGACTAGCTTACTGGCATTCATTCCTATAACAAGTTCTTATCTTTAATTATTTGGTTATTACCCCATAACCAAATTAACATGACATTCTATTGTGTTAGTGTGTGCATTCAAAAGATAAAAATATTTGAATTAATACAGGCCTCCATCCTTTACCACATCCAATGGTATGCATTCAATAATATAATCATGTGATTTTATATAAAAACTCTAGGTAAGGAAATTATTACCTAAATTTCCTTTCAACAACTATGCAAAAAGAGTAATAAAACTCATACTTGCATGACTGGCATTAATAAATTTTATACTACCTGAAAGTCTGTTAGTAGTAGAAGATTTCATGCTTCTTTTATCAATCTTATAACCATCACTTCAGCTCTCTATTGCTTCCCTCATTATGTAGCAACATCACCAACAACACTTGAAAATATGCAAGCATTATTTCCTCTGGTTGACCCAACAAGACATAACATACTTGTTGCCACATAAATTGCAGCAAATTCTTTCTCCCTATAAAACTTTTTCTTGTTGATCCTAGAGGTATTCAATTCTTCCTGAATTCCTGAATCTTCTTGTGCTCTCATTGTAGTCACTGTACACGACTATTTTTGTCCTGAGCACTTTCTAGCAAAATCACTCTTGGCTTCCTTTGCATTTATAGTCCCAAACCAAGTTGATATTAACCTTCAACTTTTGTTAATTTCCTGGGTCCAACTAACCCAATATTGTAATTAGATGAATCAAATTCCACACTAAGTTGTTTTATAGACTCTGGATTCTTCAACATCCAATTACTCAACAGGACTGAACTTCTTTTACCTTACCATCATAGATTCAAGTGATACCTCCAACTTCTTGGGTTGTCACCCATGGATCTATGGGTATTCATTGTTATATAAGGAGTATGTCTCCTAAATTAACCTGGTTATGATCACATAACAAATCATAGCATAAAATGCAACTAACACTTTATCTAAGTGCATTCTAGCATCAGCAACACTTACACACTCTAGGCCTTCAGACATTACATATCAATTTAAATACTGAAAATTAACTGAGGGAATCCTTACCTCGATCCCCTTCAACATGTATGCATCAACAAAAACTAAATGCATATCTTCTTGGTTGTTACCATCCTACTTGTTGTTGTCTGACCAACTGATATTTGTAGAAGCTCACAGAATTCCCCCTTCATCATTTTGATCACCATTCCTACCATCCACATGGGTCTTCACCTCAATGGAAATTATAAGCAACAACAACATCCACATAATACATAATCCATCCTTTAGTCATATTCAAACATTATTTCATAATAACAAACTATTCTAAGTTCATCAGCATGTTATATGCATATCCAAGCATGTACATATGTAAAATTACACATCAATATTGATGCAGACCCCCCCTTGATCTCCTTGGGGCTGCACGACCTCCAGGTCTAGGATCTTTCTTCCTTCTGAGTCAAATCGACCCTTCAGGCTCCTTATTAAACCCAAAACAATTATACATAGGCCCCCTTTTTCCTTTAGGCGCAGGTCCTGACAGACCCGTGAGCTATTCCCGCGCGCTTCGAAAACTCCAAGTTTCAGGCACTAGCCCCTTTTTCATTAGCCCTTTACTTCTTAAGACCATGGGATATGACCTCATGGAAAGCTATGATTGCAAGCATGGGCAAGAGTGGTTTTAGGCCAACCTGCTTTTCGCCCCGCAATTCACCTCCAACTACCACATATGCCTTCGGTGATACCGTGGTATAAATTGCGGACCCCTCTCAGATTTTTAACATCCGAGCAAGTTTTGGCCCCGTAATCTAGCTCGTACGTCGATCTCTCGCTTTCGACGGTGATACATGATCAATGACTATTATCTATCCTCCTTTCCTATCTTTCACACTCCTTCTCAGACCTCCATGATATGTCAACACGTAGCTCCCTTCCAAACCAACGGCTACGATTGATTTTGTCTTTCCATTCTTCGGGCGTTTCAAATCTCAACTCTCGCTCCCTCCTCAGTAGATATCTTCCAAAGTGGAAAATCGGATAAAACCTATCACTACAGATGTGAGGCTACAATTTCCTCTGCGAATCTGGACTTTGGGAGTTTCAGTTCTCAACCTCTCATTTCTTCCAAAGAGATTTATCCAAAATGGTAGATCATTTGTCACGCGTCCTTCTAAATTGATGGCTCTGCTCCCACTTCGGGACTTTACTCTTTTCAACCAGATCAACGGTCCTTCAGCTCTCTCCTCAATCAACAATCAATATCTCCTTCGGGACTTCGGAGCTTTCACCCTCTGCTTTCCTTTGGAGTGCTCTGTAGTCAGAGTTTCATATTTGGCGCCACAAATCCACTTTCAAATCGACGGTTGTCCAACAGAGTGAGTCTCCATATTCCACGTGTCTCCTCACAGATCAACAATCCACGTTCCTTCCTTTGGATCAATGTGCCTTAGACGTTTCAGGCTTCAATACTTCGGAACATTCCAAAACACAACTTCACAAAAACCCCAAAGTACGATTCTCTGAAGTTTGCGATCTGGTTACACATGTCCAACCCAGATCAATGGCTCCCAACTGCTTTGGCTATTCGGGCTTCAATGCTTTCAAACTTTCGTCATTCGCATTCTCTTGGAGTGTTTTCACTTGAAGTTCATGATCTTTTGACATGTACCCTCCTGCACAATCAACGATCATAAGTGTCTTCGACACTTCGGGCTTCGGCGATTCGTATATTCCCCAACCAAAAATTTCAGAAGTGTTTCACTCCAGAGTTATGGATCTTTTGCCACCTTTCATCCTTGATGATGAATGGTCCCAAATCACTTCGAGACTTTGACAACTCCACTCTTCTGCACACACAAGGGTTAAGTCTCATGTTCTTACCTCCGGATCCAACGATTGTTGATTCTTCGCGCTCCGACCCAATGGATGGGATCTGTTCCTCTCCTTTGTGCTTCCTTTTTTCTTCTGGACACTGATCTAATGGTCCAGGATCCTCCTTAGAGGTGACCTTGGGTGGTGACCTCATGCAAACATGCGATTGTGGGTGTACTCAAAGGTGGTTTGAGACCAAACTACATTTCATCCTACAATTCACCTTGAGCCTACATGCATCCTTTCTCCAAAACCATGGTTTGGATTGTGGCCCACCCTCGACTTTATAAAGATCGAGCACCTTCTATCCCCGCAATGCGAGGTGACCATTGATCTCACGATCTTGAAGATGCTTCTAAATGGACGACCGAGATCTACCTTCAATAGTTTAGATATCTTCTGACTTAGAATATTTTCTAAGTATTCAAAGGATTCGACCTTTGCTCCTCTTTCAAGTTCGTCTATCGGGTCTCGTCTTCGTTCATGTAAGTGTTATCTCTTCTTAGCTTTAGGACTTAAAATGAGTTTGTCTCCCACACACTCCTTGCATTATATCGTCTAAGATTTTCTAGTTACGCAATCTTCTAAGTTTCTCAACCCTTCTATTTCCTTTCAAAGGAAAACTTCATGCCCTCCTAGCAACCTTCTGCTCAAAGCACACCTTGCTGAGATTTTTCTACAAAGTGTTCAACAGCTCTATGAGTATCTTCCTCTGATACTCTTGTCCCCAAAATCGACAAAAGGTTCTCTCTGTGCACACTTGCACTCACTCGATGCCCTCCTGGAAGAGCCCTACAGAGTTCTTAGTGACTCTATCTCTTTAAACTCAGTATAGAGTTCATCCTGTGCACTTCTTGCACTCAAAACTCACATGAGAGAAACAATTGAAACTTATTTGTTACCTCACTAGTTCACACTTTACTATGCGGTCCAACACCACTTCTATCATGGTTTTACGATACTGCTACTCCTCCTGAGCTTCTTAACACAACGAAGATAACCTCTTGACACTCAGGAATGTTTCTGAGGTCCAAAATTCGTTCCTCTTAACACAATTTCCACATGAAACCTTGGGTCCAATGACTACTTACCCAGCCCATCCAGGCTCAGCGTTGAAACCATGGGTTAGAACGTGAGTTTTGTCCATTTCAACAAAAACTCCTTCCAAAACTCTTGCTTCAACTTCCACTAACATGGCCCATCCAGGCTCAGTGTTGTAACCATGCTATGATACAATTTTGTAACATCCTCGGCCCTCCAAAGATCGGGTAATGCTACCAACACAACCTTAACTTAGCCTTTAAATATCTGATACCATATTGTAACATCCCTGACCATCAACCCCATTGTCGGGAAATGCTACTATGCGAAACATACACTTATATATAATATGCATTAAATCAAATTAACACATTTAACATGGAGTTACTCCTGCCATTCAAACTTCAATAGAATTAACAACAATTCAAACTTGCAATGGAATACATGATAACATTTCCAAAACATAGACATGCATCACATATAAATTAAGTATATAATTAATACTTATCTTTTAAAATAGTGTAACACCACCAACTATGTGCATACCTTCCACGAACCTCCCAGCCATAGACCGCGCTGCTCATCAGTCTCAGCAATAGGTCACCCCCGAGCTAGAACTAAGCTACACCCGGCAAGGGAATCCTAGGCTAGGCAAGGTCAACAAAAGAAACATAGTTTATGAGGAAGGATTCTCTCCCAGAAGCCACTTATTCCCACTGCTCATAGACTCGCATTCCCCACATGACTATCCCACCACAGGAGTATACACCTTCACTATCACCAAGACATTCCTTTAGCTACTAAACCTCCCTTGCCTTGGGCTTCAGCAACAGGACGGACTGGAATTCTCCGAGATCTATGGAAGCTACAGGACCCCTTCCAGGAGTTCTCACTTCCTCTGTGCACTCTCTCACATGGAGAGAGTCACCCATAGGCTTGACAACCTGCTTCCTCAACCACAACGACCTACCTCACCTGGAGAGAGTGTTGCACATAGGCCTGACAACCTGCTTCTTCAGCTTCGTTCCCACACAAGGAGAACAATAGTAAGACTCAGTAAGAAACAGATGATGGTAGCCAATCACACTCATCCAAGGGACTGCGTGGCCACAACAACCTAGACAATTGAGCACGAACTCAGATTTGCAGTGTGGATAAACCTGGGTTCACAGGACACACAAGTCAGATTTTTTCCCTTCCCTCTAGTTTCTCAGATGTGCCAGGTTATGTCAAGGGCAGACGCAGAGGCAAATGGTTCAAACGCCCCCGATCCCAACTAACTCAGGCGGAGGGTGACATAATGGGCAGCGAACCCCCAACACGGTTGACTTCTGTAGCTTTAATTGCATGCGCTCAAGTCGACACTTGTCTTCCTGGAGCTGCATGCACTACATTTGCATTCATTCCCTTGTCCTAGGAACTTAGGACAGCAGTTGGTCAATTGACAACCTTAGCCTTTAGGAAATAATAATAAATTATTATCCCCTTTAGAGGTAAGCCCCCTAGCTTATCCCCTAGGCCCACACATTTAGCCTCCTACCTTACCCAACCTTATGGAAGCTTAGTCCCCCATCAATCTTTCTTCGTGGTTGGTCTTCACGCAGCAATGTTTATATTTTATTAATGATCTATGCATAATTACATATACAAAAATCAGACTCTTGGCCTTTAACACCTAGGCTCTCCAGCCTAAATAAAACATAAGCCCACCAACTTATCAACACTTGGCTCACCAGCCTACAAAACATGTTTACAATTCATATTTACAATTGGGGTTCTACCGAGGGATATTACAAAGGGGAAACTTAAAGAAAAAGGGGAATTTCTAACATAGTATGGAATCTAGTCATTGGAACCTTCTAATTGTGAACTCAACTAGGTTTTAAGAAAGGTGTCAGTCATTTAAGAAATGTAAGGGAATAAAGGGACACCGAAGAGTGTTTTTAGGACACTTTTAGGTGGGTGAGGAAAATAGGTAAATTTAATTAATTAATAAATTTATTTTCTGGTGAAAACACTTGGGTGACATGTGTATGGGGGAGGTTTATCCTAATTAAATTTTAATAAACATAAATTAATGAGGATTTTAGAAACAAATATCTAAGAAAACTCTATAAAAGGAATGGCGGGGGAGGAGAGGGAATCACGTCTGAGATTTTGTCTGTATTTTGTCCTTGATATCTACCAGAATAATCACATACACCCTTGCTCGCACATGTTTCAGGATCGTTGTTGTTTTTGTTTACACCTCGCCCTTGCAAGAATTCCTTAATTTCACCTAGAACTACAAATATTTAAAGGAAATCGCCCCTCCCTTAGAACCGATCCACTTTTGGGATTGTGCGATTTGCATTCACTGTGGTAAAGAAAATATTTGAATATTTATTGATGTTGTCTTGTTGACAACTTAAACGCACCAGTTCCCTNACCTTAGCCTTTAGGAAATAATAATAAATTATTATCCCCTTTAGAGGTAAGCCCCCTAGCTTATCCCCTAGGCCCACACATTTAGCCTCCTACCTTACCCAACCTTATGGAAGCTTAGTCCCCCATCAATCTTTCTTCGTGGTTGGTCTTCACGCAGCAATGTTTATATTTTATTAATGATCTATGCATAATTACATATACAAAAATCAGACTCTTGGCCTTTAACACCTAGGCTCTCCAGCCTAAATAAAACATAAGCCCACCAACTTATCAACACTTGGCTCACCAGCCTACAAAACATGTTTACAATTCATATTTACAATTGGGGTTCTACCGAGGGATATTACAAAGGGGAAACTTAAAGAAAAAGGGGAATTTCTAACATAGTATGGAATCTAGTCATTGGAACCTTCTAATTGTGAACTCAACTAGGTTTTAAGAAAGGTGTCAGTCATTTAAGAAATGTAAGGGAATAAAGGGACACCGAAGAGTGTTTTTAGGACACTTTTAGGTGGGTGAGGAAAATAGGTAAATTTAATTAATTAATAAATTTATTTTCTGGTGAAAACACTTGGGTGACATGTGTATGGGGGAGGTTTATCCTAATTAAATTTTAATAAACATAAATTAATGAGGATTTTAGAAACAAATATCTAAGAAAACTCTATAAAAGGAATGGCGGGGGAGGAGAGGGAATCACGTCTGAGATTTTGTCTGTATTTTGTCCTTGATATCTACCAGAATAATCACATACACCCTTGCTCGCACATGTTTCAGGATCGTTGTTGTTTTTGTTTACACCTCGCCCTTGCAAGAATTCCTTAATTTCACCTAGAACTACAAATATTTAAAGGAAATCGCCCCTCCCTTAGAACCGATCCACTTTTGGGATTGTGCGATTTGCATTCACTGTGGTAAAGAAAATATTTGAATATTTATTGATGTTGTCTTGTTGACAACTTAAACGCACCAGTTCCCTGAGAGAGATCGAGCTCACCCAATGAACGACTTATATCCTTCCTGTAGCATCACCTAAACTGTGTGTCCTTCCCAAGCCCTTCCTCGTCCTCACCTATAGCGACTGCGCCTCAGCATGATTGGGGCATTGAACCGACGTTTTTACCAAGTTTTGACAGTAGGATTACATGCAGTTGATTCATATTGATGGTGTGGTAGTGATATAATTATTGGCAGAGATGGTAGGTTGAAAGAAATAAATAATTGCAGTGGTTATTTCAGCAGTGATTATAGTGGTAGCGATTTTATGATAGTGATGTATTAAGACAACAAATGGGCATTGGACAAATTAAATAATTGTGTATATAACCATTATATGGTAACGATGAATATTGTAATTTTAGCTCTAATAGCTTGACCGCCTTTATTTTTACAACAGTTTCATTTATTAATTATGGCTATGGCAAATATTCCTTTATAATAGTTTAATTGTGATCATAGTGATTTATGGAAGTGATGTATTAAAAGCAACGATTGTATATTGAACGAATTAATAATTGAGTATATAACAGTTTTATTGTTTTAATGATGGATATTTTGATTAAATATTTATAATAGATTTGATCGTTTTTCCTTTTTACAACAGTTTGAATGATTCCATTATGGTTATGGCAATTATTCATTTATAATAGTTTAATTGTTTTGCATCAGTTTTAATACTTTAATTGTGATTATTGTGATTATCGTTTATAATAGTTTTAATTTCCTTTACAACAGGGAATTAAATAAGGACATGTTGAATTCATTAATGTTGTCAATGGAATCCCTATATGATAATTAGTAATTATTAATTATAAGTTGCTTTATTCCTCATAATGTTTAAAGGGTAGTATTTTGAAAAAGGGTAGAGGAACCTAGCTATGGCAATCATAATTCTTTAAGAGAAAATAATAATTGATAAATTATGAGGTACTTAAGTGATTTATGGCATTTAAAGGGTTGTCTTAAAGAAATGAAGCAGGGAAGTGTTAGCACTCTGTAAATCTGTTCGGCTGATAACAGTTGATGAAGGTAACTTTTTCAACCAACTTTGAGACCCAAAACTAGACTTTCGGATCTAGAGAGGCCTCTCTTGGGAGGCGCGGTCTCCCCACGGGATATGGCTTTGAAAGAAGTGGATATATTTAACAACTTTGATGTAATCGGTTCTAGTTATATTGGCGCAAGAAAGTAATACTTGGGCTATGGAGTCGATTCGAGAAAATGACAGAGACAAATGACTCAGTGACTGGACTTGAGAGGATAAGGCTAAGTGAGCAACAATCTTTAGTGTAAAATTGTACTGTGTGGTGGGGAGAAAACACAGGAAGTAACTCGGAGCACCGCTGCGGGCGAATTCAAAGTTAGCTTTTAGAAGAAAACGTTTTGTCTAAGTGGCACGAACAAGGAGCGTTGCATAGCGAATCCACAGGTTCAAAAATTCGTTCCGAAATAGACAGAAAAAAGATATGAATAAAGATGACAGGAAGCACATACGCAAAGAAAGATACACAATACATATGAATGTTACAATTAGAATCTTTTCATCAAGTTACAGGACCTTTGCATTAAATTTCGGTCAAAAACGCAAATTACATACAATAGTTATCATCTACCAATTTTTCCAACCAACCTGGCTTACATCGAAAAGATGAAATACATAAACGAGGGCATCGCTTGGGCTACCCTACTTTCTAACTGCTAGCCCTAAAACTAGGAAACTGAGTAGTATGCATTGGAGACTCTTCCCATGGCGCTTTCCAAAAATAGGAAATAATCACGTCTGTTTACACATGACTATTCACAAATTGTTTACGAGGATATGATCATCGGTTAGGTCTCGATATGAGGAAAAGATGTGTAATTGCTTCCCTTTGATCAGATGCCTGAGCGGACATGTGTCTGCCATGAATTTTCTATATGCTATAACGATTTTGATTTCTGTTGCACGCTCATTTGCTGGGAAAAATGTGCACGAAAAGTGGTTGTTTGATTTTCACGGCCGTTATCAAAATGGTAGAGTGCTTTAGGGAAACGTGTCCTTCAAAAACTTCCAATATGTGTCTTATGTTTGTGAATGTAGAGACAAATACCAGCTAAACTATTTTTTTCTGCGTCCTGGCGAGAGCCGCTCGGGCTTCCTTCTCGGTTGCTTCGCATTCCCTGGAATTCTTTGTATGTCTTTCCTCTGACAGCCTCGGTGCTTATCGCAGTTGTACAATGGTCTCTTTCTCCTCTTTGAGATGTCTTTTTATCCATGACACGTTCCCTTCGTGACCTTGCACTGCTAATGCTTCCATAGTCTTTGTCGCTAACTGCTACCTCAACTCCATGTTCTCCTGGTAGAGTTCAATGATAGCTAGCTTTGCCTGCTTCAATTTCTGAGATGGCTCTTGATCATTCACTCATGTGGTATCAATTTCCCTTGATTTTCTCTTGCTTTCGCGGCTCAATCCCCCAGCAGGCTCCAGCCAAATGGTGCACATGAGTAGTTCTTCGGGCAAGGATATGGCACATAGCTCTTCTGAAAATCGGGCTTCCCTAGCTTCTTTGTTCTTCCTTGGCCTACCCATTCTCCAAGGTATTTGTTGTAGGGGAGACGAGGATTCCACTATCTTTCCTCCCTACGCTAGTCTTTTCGCTTCAGGTTCTGCTTGGTTTGATCTGATTGTCTCTGTGGGTAAAAGAATAACTCCTTTCATGTCCTTGGGAATGCTTGTTGTAGGTGAGAAAGACTCCCAGTCATTTTGGGGCTTGGACCTGGCAATTCTAGTGCTCTGTGCACCTTTCCTTATGCTTTGGTAGGTCCCCATGGCGTGACCAATATGTATTCTGCATGCAGTGTATCCGACAAATGTATAGGGAGGGAAATTTGATCAACCTGGACTGGCAAGGGAAATTGCAAACATAGTGTGAACCTGGTTTCATGACTGAAATGAGTGTCGAGCATATGAAATTTATAACAAGTCGGGTAGAAGGAGGAATAATACCGGAGAACAGTGAATTCATGGTGATGGGATGTTTTGAATCAAATTGCATATTTTCCATGGCACATCCCCGCGTGTAGAATATAAGCAATAAGGTTTGCAGGGCATGCATGATACAAACACCGCGATTTTTCATTCCCTCGGCCTTCATGATGAACTAATAATGGTTGTTGCACTTGCCAATGCAACTTCCATTAACTACTTGACTCAACTTGGGGCATGTAGAGATTGGTTTTTTAACGAGACTCAACTCTTTGGAAAATACATACCCGTACCACTTACGCAAGTTTCGACTCTGACATCCCTTCCCGTTTCCAAGGGCCAACCGACGACTTACTAACTTTGACCCAACGGTGCTACATACCTGACTTCACATGTTTGGGTGCATGGGCCATACCTCGACTAAAACTGACTCCAAATGGAAACAAAAATGGCAAGACTAACAACTGGCTCCAACGGGGATGTTATCCTCCCCGCAAGGTAGCAAAGAAAAATAGACCATGTGCCTGACCATTGGGATTTTTTTGACCTTTAGACACTGAGATAAATAAATGAAAGACAGAAAACAAACTAATCCTATCGACGCAGCTTCTAAAACTTCAGCATAAACTTAGGGCCTTCACTTCGGGCTTTAATTTTCTGCTGACCTACTAGCTCGACAAAAAAAAAAATAGAACGACTATTTACAATGAAAAATGACTTAAACGAAGTTTATTTCATTAGATAATGCTTGAGGAACCTGTCGTTTACAGGCCCCCAACCAAGGCAATATCCATTTAATCCTTCTAAGAAATAAGCATTGTTCCCGTAGTACGTGTTGATTTTGAAAGGGCCTGTCCAAAGGTGCTCGAACTTTCCATGATTCCCTTTATCTTCATTTCTCATGTCCCATATCAACACAATATCTCCAATCTGAAAATATTCCTTCTTAGAATGCTTGTTGAAGGATTTATTTATCCTCTCCTGATGGAGCTGTGATCGATCGTACACCTGCTCCCCCATCTGCTGCATGTGAATTAACTGATTTATTCTCCTCTGCGCGGCATTTGGCTCGACCTCCTACTCTTGCAACAACTTTATAACTAGTGGAACCATTGAGGTAGGGAATATGGCGTCTATTTCATATACAATCTGGAAAGGCGACGTTGAGATGGACTTCTTGGTGGTGACCCGATCTACCCATAATGAATAGATAAGATTTTTCTGTGAATATTTCTTATTGTCTTGTAGAAGCCTTTTGATGATCCTGGTTAGGCTCTTATTTGAGGATTATGCTAACCCATTTCCTTGTGGATAGTACACCGTAGAATTCCCTAGGGTTATATTATAATCCTAACAAAATGTTTCCATATTCTTAGACTTGAATGCGGTTGCATTGTCTGTTATGATTTTGACGGGACATCTGAACCTCGACAAGATGTTTGTCTCCAGGAATTGGATGATGACTGCGTCGGTATCTTGCTTTGTGGGGATTGCCTCTATCCATTTCGTGAAATAGTTGGTGGCCGTGAGTATCCATTTGTGTTACGTGAAGGATGGAAGATTTATTTCTCCTATGAAATCTAGACCCTATTGCATGAAATTTTCATCGACTGAGATCAACTTTACTGGCAGGGGCTGCAACTTTATTCTCCCATCAAAAATATGACATGTGTGGTAGTTGGAGACCTCTTTATACATGTAAGTGAAGATTGTAGGCTAGTAGTAACTTGCCCTCAGGATTTTGTGCACGATGGTTTTCCAGTAGTGGTGTCCTCCGCACTCACCTTTGTGAAATTCTTGTATGGCCCGCTTTGCATCATCCTCCAACAAACAACTCGGCAATATTCCCTAGGGTCTTTCCAGTAGAGTGAATTGTCCACGATGTAGAAATTAACTGCTTTAATCTTGAGAAATTTGACCTTAGTATTACTTATGCCCGATGGGGCCTGGAGATTCTCCAACACATAGATGATGTCTGCATACCATGGAGAATCAATGAACTCCTGAGACACCTGCACAGTCTTTTATTCTTGAGGGCATTCTGACAGATCAACGATGAAATTCATTCCTATAGCGTCACAATCAGACTGTGCCATTAACTTTACAAGGCCCTAACCCTTTATCAATTTTGTAGGCTTGATTTCAAGATCGTATTCTAGCATGGCCACTATGCACTTCCCTCTCCTTCCATCGGGGCGAGTTGAGTCAGGATATCCTTTACTGAGCTGCTAGGCACATAAGAGATGACATGGGAGTGCAATATGTATGTCCTGAACTCTTTCAAATATTTCACTAAGGAGTATGCTTGTTTTTCCATGATGTCATACCTTAGTGGAGCATCATACAATGTCCATCTGAAATAGGCTATGGGTTTTTCAAAATCCTGCTCATCTTTCTGCAACAACACGCTGGTAATAGTGTGTTTTGAGGCAAATGAAAACAGGATGAAATCTTTCGTAAAGTTCAGGCTGGCTAGAACAAGAGCCTTAGTCAACACCACTTTAATATCTTCAAAAGACTTCTTGACCTCTGGGTTCCACTTGATCTCATTTCCCTTCCTGAGCATGCAAGTTATGTGTTCTATGATTTCTACCAGGTTCGGGATGAATCTCCTCAAGAAGTTTACTTTTCCTATGAAGGATTGCACTTCTTTTTTACTATGCAGGGTGTCAATCTTCAAGATTCCTTCAACCCTGTTGGGGTCTATCTTAATTCCTTGCTTGGAGATAATGTGTCCTAACAACTTCCCTTCTTCCACCCCGAAATGTGATTTCTTTGGATTTAGCGATATGTTGAACTTTCTGCATTTCTGGAATACTTTCCTTAGGTGCTCGAGGTGTTGCTTGTCAGAGGAAAAGTATACCATGATGTCATCCAGATAGAATACAATGAAATTTTCCTTTTTGTCAACAAATGTTATGTCCATTTCACTCTAGAAAGTGGCACCAACATTCATCAGATCGAAAGGCATCTTAGCATACATGAACGTTCCCCATGGAGTTGTGAAAGATGTTTTTTCTCTGTCATTTGGGTGAACCATGATCTGGTTACACCCTGAAAAACTGTCCAGCATGGACATCTTCTAGGACCCCAGTACCTTTTGCAGGATATAGTCCATTTTTGGAAGAGGGTAGTGGTCCTTAAGAGACACCTTGTTTAGATTCTGGAATTCTATGCACAATCTTATCTCGTCGCTCTTCTTTCTTATGGGTACCAAATTAGCTACCCATTTAGAGAATCGCAAAGAAACAATAATCTTAGCGTCAAAAATATTCTTTACCTCCTTTACGATCAGAGGCTGCAATAGGGGATTTATCAGTCTCATCTTATGTTTGAAAGGTTTTTGATCTTCTTTGAGAGGGATAACATGTTGTATTACATTGGTGTCGTACACCTTCAAATCATTGTAGCTCCAAGCGAAAACGTCTGGGAAGTCCTTCATGATCTTGAAGTAGTCTTTATTGACCTATGGACTGAGAATTTTCGATAATTTTATCATTTTTGGGTTCTCCTCAGTCCCGATATTGCAATCTTCCACGTATTTTTTGCTTGCAGTGATCTTGGGATTTTTAGCCACGTCATTTTTTTCAAACAACTTTTACAGTGGCACTAACCCCTTCGGAATAATGTTATTTTTCAATTGTATTATGTCCCTTCCTGCAATCTGGTTTTGGAAAGGTTCGTCATTACTGTGCGCATCCGTGCTCCTATCTTCGTTGCAGCAGCAATCATCATCAATGTGAGTATTAGCGAACTCGACACTCATCTGAAGAAATCTTTCTACCTTCTTGTCATCCTCAAACACCTGTTAGTATTTTATATTGTCAAGCACTGTCGGCCTATGCTTGACTTCAATTTCATACCTTTTGTTGGGGTAGATGGGGATCTTGAAAAATGAGGCCGAGGTGGCCAAAGCGTCAGTGATTTGGTTTTTCTCCCTCGGGATAGCAGATAGATCATACTCTGAAAATTCTTCAAGCAGGTCCAACGCCAAGTTCCTATATGCTCTCAACCTAGGGTGTCTTGTTTGATATATGCCTTTAACTTGGTTTATGACCAGTTCAAAATCTCCACGCACTGCTATCCTCTTTGCACCTGATTCTTTCAACACTTTCAGGCCCAAAATCAACGCTTCATACTCGGCCATGTTGTTGGTGCATTCAAACACGATCTTGTATGAGCGCAACTTTGTTCCCACTTCAGGGGGGCTTACCCATACGTCAACCCCAATCCCTTCTTTACTAACTGCACTATCAAAACTCATGTTCCACACCCCGTTTTCTGCGTGGTCTTT
>SNQJ01S0072769.1:51731-62530 GCA_010110895.2 Picea sitchensis | reverse complement strand
GAAGGGTCACGGGAAGACAAAGGACACCGGAAAATGGTGTGATTTCCACAAAATCCCCTGGCACAACACCGATGAATGTCGCTCAAAACACTAATTGGTGGTCGAGATCAAGGACAAGGAGCCGAACCCTGATTGATAATCTAATTTTGAAAATACTGGTAAATGACAGATCATTGACGCAGACCCCACTGCTATTGTCGCGACCGCAACAATTCAACTAGAAGAACCAACAAATCTTGAAGAGGGGGAGAACCTTTTTCATTCACAGATGTGGGTGAAGGGTACCCTGCTGCATTTTATTGTTGATAGCGGAAGCCAAAAAAATCTCATCTCAGCAGAGGTCGTCAAATAGTTGGGATTGTCGGCAACACCATAGCCTCAGCCATACAACATCGGGTGGCTTCAACAAGGATGAGATCTCTGTGTCAGCCAATAGTGTCGATTGTCATACATCATCCAACCCTTCAAGCATGAGGTATTATGTGATGTTCTCTTGGGCCAACCATATATGTGGAGACGCCATGTTATTTATGAGTCTCGACCCCATAGTGTCATTGTTACTTTTGGGGGTCATCTCTACAGAATACCAGAGGTAGTTCCAACTATTTCTCCAACTAAAAATTGTCCTAAGGTAGTATCTCACACTTCACAATTAAGCTTCTTCACAATCTGTTCAAAATGGGAACAAAAGGACACTGCAACCACTACAGCCTCGCCCCCTGCACCTTCAATCCAACAGAAGGAGGTCGACAAGGTTGCAACAAAGCACAAAGATTCCTTCTGCACACCTTCCTCTCATGTAGCTCAACTTGTTGAACAACCTCATCTTCAATAGGTTCATGACAGACTTCCACAAACTAAGCAGCGCAACGTCTCCAGCAATACAAACAACTCACCAAGATGCAGATCCAACAAATTCTTTTCCCTCTCACCTGGGAACTCAACACAATGGAGACCATTGATTCCTAAGGAGGGAGGATTGATCCAGGTGGATCTCAGTGGCCACCCACCTTTTCTGACTGGCTCAAAACAGTTTTCTGGCAATTTTGGCAATTTACTATTTCTAGCAGGTTTTAACTTCCGGGGCCATTTTGAGGGACTAAATGAAGTTTTTTCGAGATCAAGGTTCCCAATGATAGCATAAGGCATGATTGATCCCCCAAAATGATTCTCCTCAGTGATACCTTTCCAACGAGTTATCATACGCCTAAAACGGAAATCGCATGCAAAAGTTACGACCCCGGGAAGTTGATGTACTAACTTACCCAAACGAGGCCCACATGAGTTTTGGCGCTTCATCTCCAAGGGTTAGGTTTTTGGATGTCTAGGGTTTTTTGCATTCCTTCTTATTGTAAAAATTCTTTTAGAGCCTCATTGTAATCATCTCCTTGCGAATGCGAGTAGCCTTCACATCTCTTGTCAGAGATAAGCTGCCACCATTCTAGCGAGTCTTTCACTCTGTATTTTTACAGTCTCTGTACATTTCTTTTATTAATAGAAATCGTGTATTATTGTATATATGTGTTTATGGTTTCATATCTGATATATTTTTGTTATATTGTTGGCCATATGCGATATCTCTGTGCATTTATCTAGTATATCTTCGCTCTCATTTTGTGCCGAAAATAATCCAGATTAGTGGAATCAGAGCAGGCTCCTCTTGATCATTTTTTTAGTGCATGTTGGCGACAAGTTTCGATTATAGCAAGTTGAGTCTTGAGCTTGTCTCTATTGAATAAAATCTCTCTCACACACCCAAGAAACCCTCAATGGCAGAAGAAAAGAAAAAAATGGAGCAGACGATCCTATCAATCTGTGGCTTAAGAAAGCTCTCACATGACAAAGGGATGAAAGGATGGAGAATTTTTCCCACATCCTTCAACGCCTACCGATAACATCAAGCACATATTCATCAAGTGGGAACTTTGGAGGGACCTCTCCTTTCAAGGTACAAGTTAATTTTGATATTCATGTATTTGAAGGACAGATAGATGCAGAAGCCCTAGAAAAATGGTTAAGTTTGCTAGAAGGTTATTTCTTTGTTCATAATTTTTCTGACAAAGAAAAGATCAACTTCGCACTCCTTGAAGCTCTCCCTCATGTCAAACATTGGTGGGAAAGTTACTGGGAGAAAAGTTCCACAGAGGAGTTTGGAATATATGGAGTCGATCCCACTTGGGATTTTTTTGTAGATGCGGTAAAGGAACAATATTACCCTGTTGGCAACTATGAGGAACAATACATGAGATGGGCCACACTGCGGCAAGAGAGGGGCCAATCAGTTCTGGAGTTCACCAATACCTTCCATACCTTGCGCACCAAGCTGGGTATCAAAGTCTCCAAGTGACATTTGGTTTTGAAATAGCGTGGGGCTCTACACAGATACATCCAGACTGAAATGGATTTTCTAGACATCTCATCACTCAGTGCTGCTTATCGACATGCTGTTAAAATTGAGCGAAAATTTGAGCACCAGAACAAATGGGAATTCAGTTCTACAAATCCGCAACAACCAAAGTATGACAAAGACGTCCCTAACAAATAGTCTCCCAAAAACCAATCCAAGACATAGGAAAAGAAGGGTCACAGGAAGACAAAGAAGGACACCGAAAAATGGTTTGATGTCCACAAAATCCCCTGGCACAACACCAATGAATGTCGCTCAAAATAGTCATTGGTGGTTGAGATTAAAGACAAGGAGCCGAACCCTGATTTAGAATCTGAATCTAAAAATACTGGTAAAGGACATATCATTGACGCAGACCTCACTGTTATTGTCGTGACTGCAACAATTCAACCAGAAGAACCAACAGATCCTTAGGAGAGGGAGTGCCTTTTTCATTCAGAGATGTGGGTGAAGGGGACCCCACTGCATTTTATTGTTGATAGCAGAAACCATAAAAACCTCATCTCAGCAGAGGTCGTCAAAAAGTTGGGACTGTCGACAACACCACACCCGCAGCCATAAAATATCGGGTGATTTCGGCAAGGACGAGATCTTTGTGTCAGCCAACAGTGTCGATTGCCATACGAAATCCAATCCTTCAAGGATGAGTTATTATGTGATGTTGCCCCATTAGATCTCTGTGATGTTCTCTTGGGCCAACCATATATGTGGAGACGCCATGTTGTTTATGAGTATCGACCCCATAGTGTCATTGTTACTTTGGGGGGTCATCTCTACAGAATACCAGAAGTATTTCCAACTATTTTTTCGCTTAAAAAGTGTCACAAGGTATTATCTCATATTACAAAATTTAGCTTCTTCACAATCTGTTCAAAAGGGGAACAGAAGGACACTGCAATCACTACAGCCTCACCCCCTGCAACTTTTATCCAACAAAAGCAGGTCGACAAGGTTGCAGCAAAGCACAAAGATTCCTTCTACACACCTTCCTCTCATGTTGCTCGACTTGTTGAACAACCTCATCATCAATAGGTTCATGACAGACTTCCACAAACTAAGCAACACAACGTCTCCAACAATACAAGCAGCTCACCAAGATGTAGATCCAACAAATGCTTTTCCCCCTCCCCCGAGAACTCAACGCAATGGATACCATTTCTTCCTAAGGAGGTAGGATTTATCCAGATGGATCTCGATGGCCAACCACCTTTTTCGACTGGCTCAAAATAGTTTTCTGGCAATTTTGGCAATTTACTATTTTTAGTAGGTTTTAACTTCTGGGGCCATTTTGAGGGCCTAAATGAAGTATTTTTGATATTGAGTTTCTCAACAATAGTTGAATGCATGATTGATCCCAAAAAATTATTCTACTCGATGATACCTTTCCAATGAGCTATCATATGCCTAAAACATAGATCGTATGCAAAAGTTACGACCTCGAGAAGTTGATGTACTAACTTACCCAAACGGGGCCCACATGACTTTTGGTGCTTCATCTCTTAGGGTTAGGCTTTTGGATGTCTAGTGTTTTTGGAATTCCTTCTTATTTTAAAAATGCCTTCATATCCTCATTGTAATCATGTCCTTGCGAATGCAAGTAGCCGTCACATCTCTTCTTAGAGATAAGCTTCCACCATTCTAGCGAGTCTTTCACTCTGTATTTTTACAGTCTCTGTACATTTATTTTATTAATAGAAATCGTGTATTACTATATCTCTGTGTTTATGGTTGCATCTCTGATATATTTCTATTATATTATTGGATATACCCGATATCTCTGTGCATTTATTTAGTATATATCCGCTCTCATTTCATCCCGAAAATAATCCGGATCAGTGGTATCAGAGTAGGTTGCTCTTGAACTTTTTTTCAGTGCATGTCCCCGATGAGGTCCTATTATAGAAAGTTGGGTCTCGAGCCTGTATCTCTTGAGGAAAATCTCTCTCGCACATCGAAGAAACCCTCAATGGCGGAAGAAAATAAAAACAACGGATCAGACAATCCTATCAATCTTTTGCTTGAGCAAGATCTCACGCGACAAAGGGACGAAATGATGAAGAATTTTGCCCACATGCTTCAACGCCTACCAATAGCATCAGGTGCATATTCATCAAGTGGCCACTTTGGAGGCACCTTGCCTTTCAAGGTACAAGCTAATTTTTATATTCCTATATTTGAAGGACAGATAGATGCAGAAACCCTACAAAAATGGTTAACTGTGCTAGAAGGTTATTTCTCTGTTCACAATTTATCGGACAAAGAAAAGATCACCTTCGCACTCCTTAAATCTCTCCCTCATGTCAAACATTGGTGGGAAACTTACTGGGAGCAAATTTCTATAGAGGAGTCTGGAGTATATGGGGCCGATCCCACTTGGGATTTTTTTGTGGATGCGTTAAAGGAACAATATTACCCTGTTGGAAACTATGAGGACTAGTACATGAAATGGACCACACTGTGGCAAGAGAGGGGCCAAGAAGTTTCGAAGTTCACCAATACCTTAAATACGTTGCGCACCAAGATGGGTATCAAATACTCGGAGCGACATTTGGTTCTGAAATACCGTGGGGCTCTACACAGATACATCTTGACTGTAATGGATTTTCTGGACATCTCATCACTCGGTGCTTCTTATCGATATGTTGTTAAAATTTAGCAGAAATTTAAGCACCGAAACAAATGAGAGTTTGGGTCTACAAATCTGCAAAAACCAAAGTATGACAAAGACGACCTTACAAAATAGTCTCCTGAAAACCAGTCCAAGACACAGGAAGAGAAGGGTCACGGGAAGACAAAGAAGGACACCGGAAAATGGTGTGATTTCCACAAAATACCCCGGAACAACACTGATGAATGTCGCTCAAAACAATCATTGGTGGCCGAGATCAAATACAAGGAGCCGAACCCTGATTCAGAATTTGATTCTGAAATTAGTGGTAAAGGACAAATCATTGACGCAAACCCCACTACTATTGTCGTGACCGCAACAATTCAACCATAAGAACCAACAGATCCTGAAGAGGGGGAGCGCCTTTTGCATTCACATATGTGGGCGAAGGGAACCCCATTGCATTTTATTGTTGATAGTGGAAGCCATAAAAACCTCATCTCAGTAGAGGTCATCAAACAGTTGGGATTGTCGACAACACCACACCTGCAACCATACAACATCGGGTGGCTTCGGTAAGGACGAGATCTTCGTGTCAGCCAAAAGTGTTGATTTTCATACGACATCCAACCCTTTAGGGATGAGGTATTATGTGATACTACCCCATTAGATGTTTGTGATGTTCTCTTGGGCCAACCATATTTGTGGAGACGCCATGCTTTTTATGAGTCTCGACCCCGTAGTGTCATTGTTACTTTGGGGGTTCATCTCCAAATAATACTAGAGGTAGTTCCAACTATTGTTCCACCTAAAAAGTGTCACAAGGTAGTATCTCATAGTGCATAATTCAACTTCTTTACAATCTATTCAAAAGGGGAACAGAAGGACACTACCACCACTACAACCTCGCCCCCTACACCTTCTATCCAACATAAGAAGGTCAACAAGGTTGCAGAAAAGCACAAATATTCCTTCTGTACACCTTCCTCTCATGTAGCTCAACTTTTTCAACAACCTCATCTTTAACAGGTTCATGACAGACTTCCATAAACTAAGCAGTGTGACTTCTCTAGCAATACAAGCAGCTCACAAAGATGTAGATCCAACAAATGCTTTTCCATCTCCCCCGGGAACTCAATGCAATGGAGACCATTGCTTCTTAATGAGGGAGGATTGATCTGGGTGGATCTCATTGGCCACCCACCTTTTTCGACTGGCTCAAAACAGTTTTATGGCAATTTTGGCAATTTACTATTTTTAGCAAGTTTTAACTTCTGGGGCCATTTTAAGGGCCTAAATGAAAATTTTTCAAGATCAAGGTTCCCAACAATATTTAAAGGAATGATTGAGCCCCCAAAATGAATCTCCTCGATGATACCTTTCCAACGAGCTATCATACTCCTAAAACATAGATCGTATGCAAAAGTTACGACCCCGGGAAGTTGATGTACTAACTTACCCAAACGGGGCCCACATGACTTTTGGTGCTTCATCTCCTAGTGTTAGGTTTTTGGATGTCTAGTGTTTTTGGCATTCCTTCTTATTGTAAAAAGGCCTTCATATCCTCATTGTAATCATCTCCTTTTTAATGAGAGTAGATGTCACATCTCTTCTCAGAGATAAGCTACCACCATTCTAGTGAGTCTTTCACTGTGTATTTTTACAGTCTCTCTACTTTTATTTTATTAATAGAAATCATGTATTATTGTATCTTTGTGTTTATGGTTGCATATCTCATATATTTCTATTATATTATTTGATATACACAATATCTCTGTGCATTTCTTTAATATATCTCCGCTCTCATTTCGTGCCGAAAATAATCTGGATCAGTGGTATTAGAGCAGGTTGCTCTTGATGATTTTTTTTTAGTGCATGTCCCCGATGAGGTACGATTATAGCAAGTTGGGTATCAAGATTGTCTCTCTTGAATATAATCACTCTCACACACCCAATAAACCCTCAATGATGGAAGAAAATAGAAACGATGGAGCATACGATCCTATCAATCTATTGCTTCAGCAAGCTCTCACGCGACAGAGGGACGAAATGATGGAGAATTTTTCCCACATCCTTCAACGCCTGTCGATAGCATCAGGTGCATCTTCATCAAGTGGCCACTTTGAATAAGCCTCGTCATTCAAGGTACAAGTTAATTTTGATATTCTTGTATTTGAAGGACAGATAGATGCAGAAGCACTAGAAAAATGGTTAACTCCGCTAGAAGGTTATTTCTCTGTTCAGAATTTTCCCGACAAAGAAAAGATCACCTTCACACTCCTTAAATCTCTCCCTCATGTCAAACATTGGTGGGAAACTTACTAGGATAAAATTTCCACGGAGGAGTCTGGAATATATGGGGTCGATCCGACTTGGGATTTTTTTGTGGATGCAGAAAATGAACAATATTACCCTGTTGGCAACTAAGAGGACCAGTACATGAGATGGACCACACTGCGAAAAGAGAGGGGCCAAGAAGTTCCAGAGCTCACAAATACCTTCCATACCTTGAGCACCAAGTTGGGTATCAAAGACTCCGAGCGACATTTGGTTCTGAAATACCGTGGGTCTCTACAAAAATACATCTAGACTAAAATGGATTTTCTGGACATCTCATCACTCAGTCCTGGTTATCAATATGTTGTTACAATTAAAAAGAAATTTAACCACCAGAACAAACGGGAGTTCGGGTCTGCAAATCCGCAACAACCAAAGTATGACAAAGACGGCCCTAACAAACAGTCTCCCGGAAACCGGTCCAAGACACGAGAAAGGAAGGGTCACGGGAAGACAAGGAAGGGCACCGGAAAATGGCGTGATTTCCACAAAATCCCCTGGCACAACACCGATGAATGTCACTCAAAATAGTCATTGGTGTCCGAGATCAAAGACAAGGAGCCGAACCCTGATTCAGAATCTGATTCTGAAAATACTGGTAAAGGACAAATCATTGACGCAGACCCCAATCCTATTGTCGTGACCGCAACAATTCAACCAGAAGAACCAACAAATCCTGAAGAGGGGGAGCACCTTTTTCAGTCACAGATGTGGGTGAAGGGGATGCCACTGCATTTTACTATTGATAGCGGAAGCCAGAAAAACATTATCTTAGAAGAGGTCATCAAACAGTTGGGATTGTCGACAACACCACACCCGCAACCATACAATATTATGTGGCTTCAGCAAGGATGAGATCTCCATGTCAGCCAACAGTGTCGATTGTCATATGGCATCCAACCCTTTAAGGATGAGGTATTATCTGATGTTTCCCCATTGGATGTCTATGATGTTCTCTTGGGCCGACCATATATGTGGAGACACCATGTTGTTTATGAGTCTCGACCCCCTAGTGTCATTGTTACTATGGGGAGTTATCTCTACAAAATACTAGAGGTAGTTCCAACTATTGTTCCACCTAAAAAGTGTTGCAAGGTAGTATCTCATACTACAAAATTCATCTCTTCACAATCTATTCAAAAGGGGAACAAAAGGACACTTCAACAACTACAACATTGCCCCCTGCACCTTCTATCCAACAGAAGTAGGCCGACAAGGTTGTAGCAAAGCACAAATATTCCTTTTATACAACTTCCTCTCATGTAGCTCGACTTGTTGAACAACCTCATCTTCAATAGGTTCATGACAGACTTCCACAAACTAAGCAGCGTGACGACTTTAGTAATACAAGTAGCTCACCAAGATGTAGATCCAGCAAATGCTTTTCCCTCTCCCCCGAGAACTCAATGCAATGGAGACCATTTCTTCCTAATGAGGGAGGATTGATCTAGGTGGATCTCGATGGCCACCCACTTTTTCTGACTGGCTCAAAATAGTTTTATGGCAATTTTGGCAATTTACTATTTTTAGCAGGTTTTAACTTCTCGGCCCATTTTGAGAGCCTAAATGAAGGTTTTTCATGATCTAGGTTCTCAATGATAGTCAAAGGCATGAGTGATATTTCAAAATGAATCTCCTTAATGATACCTTTCCAATGAGCTATCATACACCTAAAACGAATATCGTATGCAAAAGTTACGACCCCTGGAAGTTGATGTACTAACTTACCCAAAGAGGGCCCACATGACTTTTTGCGCTTCATCTCCTAGGGTTAGGTTTTTGGATGTCTAGGGGTTTTGGCATTCCTTCTTATTATAAAAATTCATTCAAATCCTCATTGTAATCATCTCCTTATGAATGCAAGTAGCCATCACATCTCTTCTCAGAGATAAGCTGCCACCATTCTAGCGAGTCGTTCACTCTGTATTTTTATAGTCTCTGTGCTTTTCTTTTATTAATAGAAATTGTGTATTATGGTATCTCTGTGTTTATGGTTGCATATCTAATATATTTCTGATATATTATTGGATATACGTGATATCTCTGTGCATTTCTTTAGTATATCTCCGCTCTCATTTCGTGCCGAAAATAATCTGAATCAGTGGTATCAGAGCAGGCTGCTCTTGATCATTTTTTCAGTGCATGTCCCCAATGAGGTTCGATTATAGCAAGTTGGGTCTTGAGCTTTTCTCTCTTGAAGAAAATCGCTTTTGCACACCCAAGAAACCCTCAATGGTGGAAGAAAAGAAAACTGACGCAACAGACGATCCTATCAACCTGTTGCTTGAACAAGCTCTCACGCGACAGAGGGACGAAATGATGGAAAATTTTTCCCACATCCTTCAACGCCTGCCGATAGCATCAGGCACATCTTCATCAAGTGGAAACTTTGGATGCTCCTCGCCATTGAAGGTACAAGTTAATTTTGATATTCCTGTATTTGAAGGATAGATAGATGCAGAAGCCCAAGAAAAATGGTTAACTCAGCTAGAAGGTTATTTCTCTGTTCATAATTTTTCCGACAAAGAAAATATTACCTTTTCAGTTCTTAAAGCTCTCCCTCATGTCAAACATTGGTGGGAAACTTACTAGGAGAAAAGTTCCATAGTGGAGTCTGGAATATATGGGACCGATCCCACTTGGGATTTTTTTGTGCATGTGGTAAAGGAACAATATTACCCTGTTGGCAACTATGAGGACCAGTACATGAGATGGACCACACTATGGCAAGAGAGGGGACAAGCAGTTTGATAGTTCACCAATACCTTCCATACCTTGTGCACCAAGATGGGTATCAAAGACTCTGAGTGAAATTTCGTTATGAATACCATGGGGCTCTACATAGATACATCTAGACTGAAATGGATTTTTGGACATCTCATCACTCAGTGCTGCTTTTCGATATGCTGTTGAAATTTAGCAGAAATTTAAGCACCAGAAAAAATGGGAATTCGGGTCTGCAAATCCACAAAAACCAAAGTATGACAAAAATGACCCTAACAAACAGTCTCCCGAAAACCAGTCCAAGACACAGGAAAAGAAGGGTCACAGGAAGACAAAGAAGGACACTGAAAAATGGTGTGATTTCCACAAAATCCCCTGGCACAACACTGATGAAGGTTGCTCAAAATAGTCATTGGTGGCCGAGATCAAAGACAAGGAGCCGAACCCTAATTTAGAATCTGATTCTGAGAATACTGGTAAAGGAAAGATCATTGACACACACCCCACTGCTATTGTCGTGACCGCAACAATTCAACCAGAAGAACCAACAGATCCTGAAGAGGGGGAGCGTAGTTTTCATTCACAGATGTGGGTTAAGGGGACCCCGCTACATTTTATTGTTTGTAGCAGAAGGCAAAAAAAAATCATCTCAGGAGAGGTCGTCAAATAGTTGGGATTGTCGAAAACACCACACCCCCAACCATACAACATCGGGTGGCTTCG